>JAAEAF010014463.1:0-206310 GCA_011037195.1 Triatoma infestans | reverse complement strand
TTTATATCAATTGGAGAATCTTAACAACGGACTTTTTTGCGGAAATCAAACTGACTCCCCCAAGTCAAAACTTTGTCTTCAATTTTATATCAATTGGAGAATCTTAACAAAGGACTTTTTTGCGGAAATCAAACTGATTCCCCCAAATCAAAATTTCTTTCTAAAACTTTTAGAAGAGTTCTATAAAAAGTTGCAAACAAAAGTGATAGGTATCAGAGAATTTTCCTTGATAGCCTGCTTCATTTTGTGGTCATCGACCGGTTTCGCCCATCATCAGGATGTTTTTGTTGAACAGTGTAATAACACAGACTCACAAAGCAAATACAGTTGATACACTCTGGATGGAACCAACCACCGCAACAAAAGTGATAGGTCTCTATATTCATAGTATATGTCTAACAAATTTTATGAAATCCGTCGATTTTTAGACAGAATCGTGGAAAACTGATAACTTGTGTAAAAACGCACTTCCGATCCACCGATTTCTTCAAGCTCTGAATTTTGGCAACACATTAGATTCTATATATTATATTATTATATATATTATTATAGATTATATATATTATTATAGATTATATATATTATTATTTAACAACAAAAATAGCATTTTAGAGGAAAACAAAATCCTGCCCCTCTCCGTAAAACCACCTTAAATGCTGTTTATATTGAGTGGCAGTTTAATTCATTTTCTATTAGAATATCCTTTTTTTGATTTCACCCGTTCTAAGTATCTGTTACACAAGATTTACATAAAAATAAAACCATTGGCAATATTTTAGATATTTAAGTCCAGACACAGATAAATAATATATTCTATTTCTGTATCTCTGCGCTGGATATCCAAAGAAACAATTAACTTCTACTTTACTAAATTTGTCCCTGATATTCTAGCATAATTGTCTTCATATTTATTTATGTTCGTTTAGTCTGTTTGTAACTTGCCAACAGTGCATTATGCTACTATTAAGTCTTATTATCTTACTGTGTATTTCCTATTAAAAATCAGTTATTTCTGTTCTTTTCAATATTTTCGTCTTTGCCTGTTCTAAGTTATTAATACAATTTGAAAACTTCTTTTATACAAATCTATATAATTATAGTTCTTCTTTTATTTATTGTAATCATTTCCATTGTAAATATAGTATTTGTAAATGAATTGGATTAAGCTCTGTAATCTCTGTATTTATTTTAAAGAAATTCCTTTGTTTACTTGATCTACAAACTTACTCTATTTCATTAAGGAAGTGTATCCTTTTATGAAATATATTATTTGGTTTGATTTGTTATGCGCAGCTTGCATTCCAAGTTTAGAGAAATTCGTTTAAGCTGTTTTCAATAACATTCTGAAAACCCAGTAACCTATTCTAACTCGCAGTTCCGGATAATTCATTTTCTTCAAACTTAAAATCTCATTAATGCATTTAATGAACCTTAATATTGCCCAGGATGTACACCTTACTAAAGTAACGATCTTAGAAGAATCCTTAAGGTTGCTGTTCCACGAGAACCTTCCAGAAATCAATTTTACTGGAAGAAATGTTTCACATAAAACTGACAGACTTCTCTATATTATAGTTAGTTGTGAAGTTTAAAGAAATTCGAGTCAGATTCGAGAAAATAACTATTTTGGTGGAATGATTTTTGCTTTTTACCATTTTCGCAAAACATGTATTTCCTGTGAAAATTTGACACCATTACAACAATACTTTCTCTTAGAGAACAGTGATGGTTTTTAGAAAGCTATAGTTATATAAACTATAGTTTAAAGTTCTTTTATAGAAAACAAAATTTGCAAGTTTTGATGGAAGCACTTATCAAATGTTTCTGTTTTGTTTGTTTTAGCGATGTTTCACAATATAGATAACACCCATCTAAGAACTGCATTCAAACTATACCGTGGACCTTTGTTGGTCATTGAACTGCTCTTTTTGATTGGTGTCAACATCTATGGTTGGCGTTCGTCCGGTGTGAATCATGTGCTGATATTCGAACTGGATCCAAGAAATCATCTTTCTGAACAAGATCTAATGGAAGTGGCCGCCACTCTAGGCGTAGCCTGGACAGTCAGTCTTTTGGCATTTCTATTTTCTTCATCTCTGTCGATACCACCGTTTGCCAATCCGTTAGCACTCACCGTGCTAATGATACTGTTCCTGGTGAATCCAGTAAAGATGTTCAGACACCAGGCACGCTTTTGGTTATTGAAAGTTATTGTAAGTTTGCTATATTTCTTTTATGCTGTCAACTTTCTTTCTTTAATAGATATGAATAAGAATGTCCAATAAGTGATAGCTTTATTATATTTTTAATTTGTGGGAATGGGGGACTCTACTAACTGTTTCAAAAAATCTTGTGCAGAGAGTCCACAATTTAATTTGCAAAGACAAGTTTCGTTTCAGGAGTAAGATTAGAAAGTGGAAAAAGCGAGAAGAGTCAAATCCCTTATCATTTCAACGATAGTAAAAATCTGGTGTGAAATAAATCTACTGTAAAATAAGCTTCTGAAATCTATAATGGCTCTGGCTGTTGCCCAATAAGAACAGACACATAGAAGGACCGGTACTCTGGTTGTTATAACAAACCATTCTCAATATAATTATATAGTTCTCAACTTTTCCTATTAATGAATCTGTTTATATACCCCAGTATCTGTTGCATGCAGTTACTTAGGGAGTAGCGACCCCACGGGTTACTACAGCTCAGTATTCCATGCACTTCGTCAGAACAGTGCACAATACAGACAAGGACAAACACAGTACACAAACTCCCTCCGTCCCTTAATTGGCCTAAGCCAAGGGAGAAGGAAGGGATTAGCTCAGTAGTAGCGCGTTGGGCTAGCAACGCGGAGATTCGAATCCAGCATGCCCTTAGATTTACTCTTCCTAGGAGCCTCTACAGCTCACTTCCGGTGATGGGCAGTGTTATCTGTAGTTAACTGCCCGGAGGCCGGCAGTGCACTGAGAAGGCTTCGGGAGGCAAGTAGATCTTTCAGGTCGCAGTGCAATAATCCCCTGCAACAGTCTAATAACCCGTCAGAGATATTTTCCATGATAACCCTGCTTCTTTTTGTGGTCATCGACCGGTTTCGGGCGTTCGTTCATCATCACGATGTTTTTTGTCAAACAGTGTGATAACATAGACTTGCACAGAGCAAATTTAGTTGATACATAAGGGAATATTTCCCAGAAAAATACAATGGGATCTCATTGCCTAATGGGAAGTTCCTTTTTCTACTGAATGGGCATTGGCGAAAATGTTAAACCTGCTACCTAAAGTCCATTTATTAAAATTAATCAAGGCTATGCCTATTTTCTCTTTACATTTTTGCACCTCCTTATCAATAGTGTATAAACACACGTCAACGGTGTATTGTATGATGTTTATATGGCTCCTAAATATTTTCTCCAAATCATAGCTTTTACTTTTTTTTCAAGCGTTTCCACAAGTAGTGGGGTTTCCTTCAGTCATCACATTATACTCTTACCAAGTTCCATCGTGCCATGTCTGTTCCTCCGTCTGCCCAAATCCTGCCATCATCTCCTCAACGTGATCCTTCCATCCACTTCTCGGTCTCCCTTTCCGTCAGCCATCCACACTGTCCATCACCAACCTAGCCAATCTTTCTGGATCCATCCTCTTTACATGTCCATACCATGTAAGTACCTTAACTTCAATGGTCTTCAGAACATTCTTCTCCTCTCCCATCCTCTTTCTTATCTCAATATTCTAACTTTTTCCTGCACATCTCCTCCAAAAGTTCATTTTCACTGCCAGAAGTCCCTCGCACTATCTTCTGTCCAGTACCCAGCTTCAGCACCGTATAGTAAGGATGCTTTGGAGGATCGTTGTGAATATCAGCCCTTTGGCTCCGGGCAATAAATTTCCGCTCCATAGCACGGTTCAATAGGCCTATACTATTGCCCTACCCTAATTCTCCTCTCCACTTCCTGACTGGAGGACCATCCATTTCCACTATTTACTCCAAACATTCAAATTGATCTACTCTTTTAATGCATGTTAGGTAAATAAGGCGTTCAAACAAAATATGCCCCGGAAAAGATTTGCCGAACTGAGGGAACTACAGATCATAAGACGCGGCTTGACAAATGGTGATTGACGTAGGGAAACGGCACATGCCATGAAGCTATAAGCTAAATGAAATCGTAGTAAGGAGTGAATGGTATTATAAAGACCCCGCCTCCTAGGGACTCAACACAAATAGAGAGAGAAGAAAGTACGACGTACTTGAGAGTCTTGAGAGTCTTGGGGACAAAGGAATGAGTAATGAGAATCTTGAGAAATGAGCTTTCCTGTGGTCTCCGTCCCTCGGGAGGAGTTGAGAGGTTAGAAGTGGCATGAGTACCAAGAACAAGGGTAGTAAGCCCAGAACAGAAATAAACTTGAAGAAATGGAGGGGTTCAATAAATTGGGAGCTTACAGCTTAGCAACAGGTCGGGCTGAGATGTTCGAGGCGGTGCGAAACTGGACCTTTCTAACGACTCCATCCGAACCCTGATAAATTTCAGATATCCTGCCAGAGGCCATATAGTAGGCGGTAAAATTAAGTGGGGGTGGGTTAAAATTGAAGATAATATTTTGAGCACTGCAAAACTCCCTAACAAGAGGAGATACCGAGGCATCCTGAGGAAAGGCTTTCAGTGCCTTGCGAAATTACGTGGAAGCACCAACGAAGTTGGTTCTACAATCAGAATATATTTGGTGAGGATATCCTCGGCGTCCAATGAATCGATTGAGTTGTACATTCATGAACTCGGCGGAAGATAGATCAGAAGCCTACTCTATGTAGAAAAACAGATGAAGATACAAATATATGCCTTCATAATTGGCGCCTTTTATAAGGAAGATGCCTTAGTAAGGAAGGTGTCTATAATGAGAGGGGTCTTAGGAAGCTGTGGGCGCTGACCCAATTGACAACATAGCCGATATTGAGGAGACAGCCATAGGAAGATTGGCACCCAGAGAGATTGGAGAATTCGAACAGAAAATGCGAGGGAATAAATCAGCTCCAATTATACAATCGACGCGGGAGGGTCGAGCAAAGGGAGGATCCGCCAGGAGAAGATGTTGTATCTTAGTACGCATTATAGTTGAAATACAAGCCTGAGGTATAGGCTGTGTTAGGCGAGGCATGATTAAAAAAGGATGATCCTCAGCAATTGGGAGACCTCGAAGGTTATGAACCGAAATAGTAGAAGTTCCCCTTGAGGCAGTAAAAGTTAGGCCTACGCCTTCGATTGTGACTATAGTCTTAATGCGCGCACAATTTAAAGTGTGGGCAAGTATTCAGATATGAATGGGGGCGGGTTTTGGTGTAGTGGTTATGAGCATGGACTTGTAAGTGGGAGGACCCCATTTAGTCCCGCGTATAACTGCTAAATTTTATATTGGTATGAAAAATGTTTACAGTAAAGTAGGTGCTTCCGCCCCCGTCCACGACACCTAATTTGGTAGTTGGACGTTAAGCCCGCCTGAAAAAATAGGCATTACTTTACTTTTTTTTACTTTTTATTCAGATATGAATAACCCCCAGCAGCTGAATCGAGTAAAGCCCTGACAACTATATATGCTCCTGAGGAAGTTGATAGTTTAATTAAAGCCATAGCCATAAGGATAGTACGACCAGATGAGCGGATGCTAAAACTACTTGTATATCAGAATGATTATCTTTATCCGCTGAAGAAGCTGGTATCTGGGCCGAAACGGATTGATCGGACTTCACGTAAGAATCCGAAGTAGAAGGTTTACAAATCTTGGGATTTCTATTAGTGTTTGGGCCAAAATGTAATAAGGAATGATGAGATCGTTTACAAATACAGCACTTGGCCAACGTGCGGCACTTGCCAGGGTGCGCAACCAAACAATTAATACAGCGCCCTTTTGACTTGATCCAATTGAAACGCTTCTTAGGTGTTAGGGCTGTAAATGAGTTGCAAGAGTACACCTTATGATTAGAGGAACTGCAATAACTGCAAGCTGAATTTTGGGGCTGCCGGAAGAGTGGTGTAAATTGCTCTCTTAGATGTAACAATAGGTGGCGCGGACATCTCAGAGGAGAGAGAGTGTGAGTCAGCATTTAGTCTGGACTCTAGCTGGTCAGATAGGAACTCAATTAATTGTGAAGGATTAGGAGCAACCTTCAAATTGGCAGATAATTTGTAATGTTCCTCAAATTTATTGGAAGTATCTGGGTCTAATTTAGACATAAGGAGTGCCATAACAACAGCTTGATGTTCGTGCAACTAAGGCAACTAGGGCTTGATAATGTATATTAAGGTCACCCACAAATTTGGAATAGACTTTAGGAGACTTAGAATTAAGTTGAGGCAAGTTAATAAGGGCCTTAGCATGATGAGAAGCCAAACGCCTGGGATTATCATAGCGCTTATTGTGAATGTCAAGTGCCCCTTGAACTCTAAATTCGCTATTAATTTGCGTGAATTAGGGTCTATGAATCTATAAAATATTGAAATTTCTGTATACATTTAGTCTGTCACTTGAATCTACAATCGATTAGAACCGAAAATAAAAATTGCTCCAATCAGAAAATTGCCCAGAGTTTGGGCACAGACTGACTAGGAAAACTAGCCGTTGAAGTATTTAATGAGGAAGGAGCAGCAGCATTCAAGCCTGTCTTCAGTAAGGTCGATCAGTGATTCGGATAGGCCTTTATAGGGAGCCAAATCGGTCATCACATTTGAGTAAGCCTCATTCAGTGTAGTCTGAATGCTCCGAAACCTTGAACCAGGAGTAGTACTGGACTCAATTGCAGCATCAATCTCCTTTTGAAGTTTTGCAAAGCTACGGCAAAGGCGATTAAACGCTACACCAGAAAGTCGAGTACTCTGAGGCATGGTGAACAGATGCATTAAAACAATTAATTAATTAATGTAATTTCCCAAAAGAAACAAAAATAATTTTAAAGAGAGAATATGAATATTTGTTAAAGAATATTTGAGAGAAAATAGCTCAATTAAAAAAAATATAGTACAAATACACTAACAAGGAACGCTAACAAAATAATAAACAATTGGCCCAGGAGGCAACCAAGCATAAGGTTTTGGTAATGAAAACGACTGCCAAATATTTGGTAGATAGTGCACACAAAAGGTAGAGAAACTGATGTTCTCAATAAGAACCAGAAAAACCAGAAATTAAGTTGACTCAAGTCAAAGTTTAGCACACAATGGCAAACCTGGAGGATAGACGGTATGAAGACCACCACATAAGTGTTAAATAATTAACACGAGATATGTGAGAAAACTGGCATTCTCACAAAACATAAAATAATTAAGTTAATACAAAGGGTAGATTAGATTAGATTGGGGAGGGCCACGCCTCGTTCCACTGCGAACCTTCAAAATAATGCAAAGGGTATAAGACAACTGAAGTTTTGAGAAAATAAGGTATGCAAAATATGGCTAAGGGGTCCTAGGAAGTTCAAAAAATCCCTTAAAATAATGAAATTAATTATTTTAAATAAATGGTAACATTCACACAATCATCCTCTGGTAGTTAATGTTAGGAAATAAGGGGTTCAAACAAAATATCTGAACCCTGTGTATAACCTGAGGTAGTAGGGCATAAATAAAAGACAAAATATTGAAGAACAAAATTTATGCTTTTTTGTCATCCATCATATTGAGTGAATTTCAGAAACCCTCCTAACCGTGGTGTAACAGGCAGGAATGTGGAAGCACCTTTCAGTGGTCAGAGACAATCTTCACACTGACATCTACCTGTATTGCCCATGAAGTACTGGTTTGAGAAGAGGCGAATCGGAGGACCATTAAATGTTGAAGGTATAGCTGGGTAGATGGTATGGCCTTGCTGAACTGAAAATGAATAAGAGCCCAAATTAGAAGGTGTATCTGATCGCCAAGCACCAAGAATCTTAACCTCTTAGTAGTATGTTTTATATAAACGTGAATGAAACAGGGTTATAAATTCCTTGTAAACCTCTGACAGCATTAAATGAATATGAATTCATTTAAACTACCTTGCTATCCTCTGGTAATTAATGAACTGAAATGAATGCTGATAAAAGTTAGGGTATAACCCTTATTACATAAACGCACACAATACAAGGTGATAAACTTACCAACATGATAGTTGTAGAATATGCACTGCTCCAGATGAGATTAGACTGCCAATTGAAGGTGGAGACCTTTACTTCAGAAAAGGGTTCACTTAAAACGAAGGCTGAACTGTTGATGTATTCCCTTGTATCCTGCTTGATTTCACTCACTTATGAAGAGACAGGTAACTTTTACAACATGAACGATTAGAAATAACAATAACTATAATAATAATAATATGGAAACAGGAGAGGATGTAGGAAGAAGTTACCTAGTGTTTCGCACTCACAAGGGATTCGTAGGTTACAGCTCCATTGAGTTCACACCTTTTCTATTCAACATGGAGTCTCGAACTGAAGAAATTCTTAGTAGTGTGGCGTATAAAATCGTAATACAGTATTATCTTGGCAGGCCGGTTTAGCACAAACAATGTTGTAAAGAACTTAGTACATAGGCCTTCACAGTACTTCAGTCAACTTCAAGGAAAGTACAATAATGGCGATACACAACACACCTTAAAAAACCATGTGCACATCAGGAAACGCCCTGGTGAAGTGCACAAAACTCCCACGGACAATAAGGGCTAACTCTATTAGTACCCACACAAAAGAAAGTACAAGTTAAAATGCAAATAATCAGTTAATTATTTCACCCGAAATTGGTGGGCCCCCCTTTTTATGTAAAATTTTTGCTATAACCTGAGTTACGTTATTCGCTACCTAAAATTCACTATTGAAACAAGAAAAACGTAACAATGCGTCTGCCTTCTATTTCTATCATATCTGCATCCGAAGTAGACAAGTGCTTTGTCTTACCAAAATTTATGTTATTTATTTATGTCCAAAATTTATATTATTCAGCATAACCTTCCACGAGCTTCCTCAGCAAATAGCTAACATCATCTATATCTTCCGCAATAATGACCTGGTCATCGGCGAACAATGTTTTAGAGATGTACAGATCATCACTAATCTTCAATCCCATTCTACCACATTTCTCCTTTCATCCTCTAAGAGCAACTCAACTTATATCTTGAAGAGGGTTGGCAACATACAGCATCCCTGATGTAATCTCTTAAATGTTTTAAATGGCTGGGAGAGTCATGATGCAATTTTAACTTAGTCCTGAAATTGTAATATATCTCTCTTGTAATCGCCTTTATGACAGATTCACTGATACCTCCCATCTTCTCTCGGCTTCCACAGTTTTTCACGAGCAACTGTATCGTAAGTTTTCTGAAGGTTAATAAATACCATTTCGAGATCTTTCGCTTTTCATAGCGTTTTTCCAGAAGCTGTCTTATTGTAAATAAGAGCAAATCACGACCGCTCTGCGCTGCCATGCTGATGATTTAGGGATGTGAACGACAATTTCCTATAATATATATATTAAAAACAGCCACATAATATACATTAAAAACAGCTTTTATTGGATTCGTGGATGAGTTGTGTTGCATGTATTTTATTTTATGACCGAAATATATTACTATGTTGGAAAATCATTCACTGTTTCCTAAACAGTTTATGATAAAGAATATTGTCTTAAAATTAAAAATCTACGTAGCCTAAACTTGTTTATAGACTTGGAATGATCCATCCATGTTCTGTTTCAGTGGAGATGCATTGCAGCACCATTCTATCATGTTGGCTTTGCTGATTTCTGGCTGGCTGATCAGTTTAACAGTCTAGTCACCGTGTTCTTAGATTTTCATTTCATGTTATGCTTCTATTTCGCAAATACTTCATGGATGGGAATTAATGGGGCAGGTATTTACTAGTTGATTTTTAAGTGATTTTAATTTTAATCACAAGATTATAGTTAATTAAAAAAAGACTAATTTGTCCGCAATTTGATTATTTACAGTTATGGATAATTGCCAGGGGTCTGTCGCATTGATCACCGGAGCACTGATGAACTGTATCCCTGCTTGGATGCGTTTCGCTCAATGTTTGAGACGATTTCGGGATTCCAAAGAAGCTTTCCCACATCTAGTCAACGCAGGGAAATATTCTACAACATTTTTTGTTGTAGTTTTCAATTCATTAAAGAAATATTATCAAAGTAAGTTAATAATCAATAATAACTTGATTTCTAATTTTGGAATTCAAACTGAATGACTGAACGATATTAGTTTAAAAAAACACTCGTAGGAATTTCTCTTAAGCCAATTAATACAATTTAATCAAAAATTTTTCTGTAAAATTGCAAGGTTACAATTTTTAGTTGGGTTAGCCATGAAATGGTGGTGGGGATTTTACTTGTATAACTGAACGGCCTTATGTGGAGCGCTCTATGTCAAAACTAAGAAAGCATGTGCAAATTTAATTTATAAACTAACTGACAAACCTCCAATATTCTTCTATCAGGAAAATGCAGAAAGCAACACAAGTTCAACGAAAATCGTTGTAAGTTTGAGAAAATCTCTCAAATAAAAGTGATAGATATGTATGTGTGTAGATAGTATACAATTCGATCGATTTAATGTTATGCGAAATTATTGTATTATCAATTAGCCACAATTAATAAAATTTATTGCTAAACAAGATTTTTTATTATCTTTACAGAAGATTACCAAGATGATTTTGATAATCCATATCTATATTTTTGGTTGATTTCGAATTTTGTCAGCACCGTTTATACATCTATCTGGGATATTTGGATGGATTGGGGTCTGATGGATTCCAACGCTGGTGAAAACAGATTTCTAAGGGAAGAAGTGGTATATTCGTGGAAGGTAAATGACTTCTTTTATCTTTTAATGAATATTTTTTTTTTGTTTACCTTCTCTTACTCCTGTATGGGAAGTATTTTGTGATCTTATCAAATTTTCGAAATTGAGTTTCAGGAAATATTTTTAATGGTCTATGTGTAGCAGTTTATATGGGTCTATGAATAATATATCTTAAGTAAGAAACATCCCCGAAAGTTCGAAGTTCCAAGTGTTTAGGTACCACTATCACGCCGACGGTTTCAGTCTATATGCAATTGGTATTCTGCAACTTTTTAGAATAAGTTATATTAGTTTTTCGGAAATTATCTCGGCAACGGCTACAACGATTTTATTTAAACTTGCGAATGCGTATATCCTATCACTTTTATTTGAAATATTTTCCTTCCAGAAATATGAATTTCAGATAGATTCCGAGCGAGCCGAGGTATTAGATTTACAGTGCCTCGTGGATCTGACAGTACGTTATCTGTCAAAATTCCTCAACCGGAAGTACCACTTTACTAGTTTTTTTTTTTATTACTTTTTTGCGTTCTTCTCAAAAATTACTCCGATTTTCTTTAAGCTTGGTATATCAACTACAGATACAAAGAGCTACAACTTTTATTTGAAACATTTCTCTAGGATGGATCTAAAGTGCTATTTCAGTTTATTAGACAATTCTGTCATCTAAATAATGTTAATTAGAATTGCATATGTTGTGGAAATTCCGAGTTTGAAAAAATCGGATAACCGGGAGTACGTTTACTTCACCACTTTACTAAATGATTTTTTCACTATTTCGCGATTTCTCAATCGCTCCGACGATTTTCTTGAAACATCAAATATAAACTAAACATACAATGATCTACAACTTTTATTTAAAACATTCCTCTGGGAAAATTCATTTAGGGGCACTTTTAGGGCAGGGGTGGGGTTATGTTTTTCTGTAAATTGCTATCATAGTTGATTATACAATTCTATCATCCAAAGAAAATTAATTAGAAATAAATAGATGGCTCAAATTCCGAGTTCCAAGGAAATTAGTAAACCGGAAGTGCAGTTTTTTCAGTTTTCGACGAAGTTCATTAAAGTTGGTACTCAAACTATAAAATTTGTCAATTATAATTTTGAGAACTGGAGAAAGAGGAAGTTGTGTGATTGTTTCACACCAGATTTTTTTTTCTTTAGAAGGGGTTCACCATACTGCGACCTTCACGGTATATTAGGCCACGCCCCTGGGTTGCCGCTGGCTGGCCAGCCGCACCACTATCAGGCTACAGCACCCCCATTAAATTAAGGCCCTTTAGGAATCTCAGTATTCTTGAGGGCTCTAGAGAGAGTATATTCTCATCTTCTTGGTACCTATCCAGGCTCCCAAATCTTCTCTGGGTGACAGCCTCGCGGTCGGTGAGAAGATGTATCGGAGTTTCCTCCGCCGCGCCCCCGCAGAATCTCACATGCTATTACTCTCTAAGCCCAGCTTCGTCAGGTGTTCTTTGAGTCTACAGTAGCTTGATAGGAAACTGGTAAGAATGCGGAGCTTGTTCTTACTGGGTCCAATGCATGCCTCTGATCTTTTTGGTTATAATCTCCCAAGCAAATCTTTGCCTCAGTCCTGGCAGGGAGTTCCAAAGTTGCGTCCTCCTCTCCTTCTCCTCTTTCTTAAGTCCCCTAGGAGAAACTGGTATATTATGCCCCACAAAAGGGTTCAGGCCCCAAGAGTGGGGATGCAGTGCCTCTGTTTGCCAAAGCGTCGGCCATCTTATTTCCTTACCCTCATTTCCTTTCTTCCCCTTACAGATTTTTTATATTATCTTTAAGGCTTATGAAAAACCCTTTGGATTTCGCATTGAGACCAATCAATGATTTGTTATAAGCCAACGTTTCATCCGTATTGCAATGAGCTTCACAGAATGCCAAAACAACATCAAATGAAATGGTAATAATTTCAGTGAGAGAAGGTATTTTGCTTCATATGATGTTTTCGTTTTTGCAAAAGGTTTCCTTCTATAAATGTATTTAAAAAAATAATTGATAGTATTCTTGTTCCATTGTTGGTAATACTGATCAAATCTCTTATTACTCGGAGCCAGAGTAATAGTTGAAATGATCAAATACTTGTAGTCAAAATCTCCAGTAGATTACATGTGAATACCACATTACTGAAGTATTTCCATTTAACAGTTGCAGTGATAGTGCTCCAGAAAATCTCTTATAGTTCCATTCGACATTGTGGTTGTTGAGAGAGCCATTATGATGGTCACCTGTAGGTTCACATTACGTAGGGCTTCGATGCCCGCAGGGACGCTAAGTTCTCTGAAGAAATGACTAGTCCACTTCCTCAGCTAGGAACATTTTATGATGACAAATCTTTTAAGAAAATCTGCTGTTGAGTGATAAATTGAGATTTATATTTCTTCATCTCTGCGTACCTCAATTATCTCGAGACAACGACTTCAACGATTTTTGCAATTATATTGTCTTTTCATAGTTGTTGTGGTAGTTCCGCAGAGCTGGAATTGCAAAAATCGTTGAAGCCGTTGTCTCGAGATAATTGATGTACGCAGAGATGAAGAAATATAAATCTCAATTTATCACTCAACAGCAGATTTTCTTAAAATATTCATCTTTTAAAATATTTCTTTTCGACTGATCTTCTTGATGATTCCATTGTCTTTGTTAGTATTATTACACATCTAACTTCTTTTTCAGATAGTTGAGCTTTTATTTTTCTTCTTTCTTAGCTGAAAGAGCTGAGACAAGCCTCCATAAGTATATATGGGGAAAGATACTGTTCCCTTGCTTGACCGAGTCAGTCTATGTATAGCATCATATAGCTTCATCAAGGTTTGCAATTGAACCCAAAGTCTTTGCGTTCTAGGAACTGTTCATATTTTCTTTGATCTTCCATTCAGCATTGAAAGCCATACTTTCTTATTTGCCTCCTTCTTCCACTGAACCTTTCCTTGGTTGAATATTCTCTGAATCGAGTTCCTCTCTCATGGTTAGTTTTTGGTTACTGTCTCTTCTCCTAGTTATTTAATAATCTCAGTTTTGTAGTAATAATCTACAACTGCTCCTCCTGTCTCTCGAAATCGTAAAATAGAAGGACTTAAAACTTGGATTAAGAGATTCACATTTTCTAACAAACTGTGTTTCTAATCTGATCAAATGGTCCGATTATATAATGGGACAAGCGATTATGGTTTTATTGTAAAAACCTTAAGTATTTTATTTGAAAATCTTCTAATTAAAACATCTGTTTTTAGGGTTTCTACTATCTGGCCATTGTTGAAGATTTAATTTTAAGATTAAGTTGGCTGATATCGTTTCTGTTAACTCAAAACGGTGTAATCGGAAGTGATATGATGACTTCCTTAACGGCACCTTTAGAAGTCTTCAGGTAAAACTTATTCTCAGATTTGTTAAAACTAGATAGCTAAGAATTGATTGATTGATCCAGCTTGGTGAAGAACAAGTTGTATTAAGTGTTTTGTTCATCTTGCAGCTTACAATTTTGGATATTTCCCTCTTAAATTTAAAGATAAATGGTGCACATGCTCATGAATGCAATTGTATGCATATGCTTTTGCCTTTTTTATTTTTAGCTCTTGAACGAATTTTCAAATTTCAGGCGTTTTGTATGGAACTTTTTCCGTTTGGAAAACGAACATTTGAACAATTGTGGTAAATTCAGAGCAGTAAGAGATATCTCAGTGACACCGTTAGACTCTTCGGATCATGTGCAAATCATACGAATGATGGACGATGAAGATGGCGTTTTGAACAGGGCGGTGAACAAGAAACCAAGTAAACGTAACCAAAAGGAAGATCGCCGGCCATTATTGGATAATGTGAATTCTATAGATTTTTGTGCAATTAAAGTACCTCCTACTCCAATTATAAGTGTTCGATAGCGTTTAGCTCATTATTATGTACATAGTTTAAGTGCTTTAGTTTCTTTTTTTTTGTACTTAAATTTTATTTTAGATATGTTAGCCTATTTGGAGAGGGCTAGTTTTTTGTGGAGAAGATATTTTATGACATTGTACTCAGTGGCGGGATGAATAAGAAGAATACTCTTGTAAGAGTTTTAAAATCTTAATTGAGTTTTTGTTCAATTTTGTGAAATGGATGTTGAATGACTCCCGTTGAGGATTATTAACGGTGAAACTTCTCAATATTGTTTATTATTATATTTTTCTCGAGGCGGTTCAACCTAACGTGGTTGTCAGCAGTTAAAATTTGTCTCATGTTACTTATGTTAGAGGTCTGGTATCACAGTAATTTAAAATCAGAAACTATATACAGTCAGAACACACTTGACTGAAGAAGACTTCTTAGATCAAAACGTCTCCAAAAAACTACGTTATAAACAACTATGAAGAAATTGCACCATCACTAATCCTAATTGAAAAAAGTTAATTATAGATTGTTATGCAATTCTTCTTCACTTATATAAGAGACTGAATTTTACTTTGGTTAGGAAATTTCAAAAACAAAATCATCCTTAAGAAAATATGTTTAGATAATTTCTAAACATGCCTTAGTTTGAGGAGCAAAGTGCCTTTCCTTATTTTTTAGATTTTTAATTTCTTTTATTGTTAAGAATTTATAACAAGAGCGAAATATCAAGCTTTAAACCGTAGTCAAATTTTGTTTTTTCAGAAAATTATTGCTAAAATTGTTTATTCCAGGTTCGAATTATCATCCTCAATTGAGAGAGTATGTGGTTGGATCCACAGTACTGAACGATAATCTGTGGTTTTTTCTATCATAGTCTGTTTTTTGTTCTTGTTACCGACCTGTTTCGAACATTCGTCAATGTCAGTGTACTTGGTAAACGGTCTGTGAATGTTGATAGTCACTACTTAAAACAGTTTTGTGTATGCCCCAACAAAAAAAGACTGCTTGTAATTAAGGAGACCCGGATATGAAGTGAGAATACTGTCGCTTCTGGTACGAACGTTTTGAAACTTCGATTTCTATTGGAAACAACCAATAAATTCGCGACTGAAATTTGTGGTTGCGATTAGATTGGCAATGCTGGATAAGTTCAGAGAATTTAGTTGCTCATAGCCTCTTTTAATTTTATTAATATTATTTATGTCCGATTTGGAATGTTTTTCATCTATCGTCAGATTTTCGCTAACCACACACAGTATAAAAATATCTCAATGACCATTTGAATGTTTTGGAAACTTGGAATAATTGAAATGAACATTTCTAACTTTTCTGACCAATATCTCTAGCTCTGATGATAGATGTTAATCCAAAATTTTGTATAATGTTTTCAAATTTGGCTTATTTAAAATTCACAAATTATGAATAAGCATATTCGCAGTATTCATAATATAAATATGAAAGCGAGAAAATACTACCGATCGTAGATGTTGACTCTGTCCGAAAAATTCTCAAAAAATGTGCCTTAGTAATGCAGTTATTTTTCTATATCCTTCTTTTTTTTTCTTAGAAAATTTGTATCTTTAAAAGAGGGCATGATAGTAATTACAAATTTCCTTAAAAAAAAGAAAGAAAAGATTATGTCCAACTGAGACTTTTGTATAAATTTTTCAATTTGTTTATAGGAAAGTAAGATTTCTTTAGACTTGAGAATATGTTATAATATTTTTGTACAATACGTACAATCCCCCAACCCCATTTCTATTGTTTCTCGTTTTAGAGGAAATAATACCATTGTACAGCTGTGAATACCAAACTCATTTATTAGTTCGTAATCTGTATTTTATCAAGCATTATTAAAATGAATAATAGGGAAGGGATTAGCTAAGTGGTTAGCGCGTTGGATTCCCACGCGGAGGTCCTGGGTTCGAGTCCTGTGCTACCCTTAGATTTTTTTCTTCCTAGGAGCCTCTACAGCTCCACTGTTCGTTGATGGACAGTGTTGTCTGAAGCGAGAGAACACTGTCCGGAGGCCGGCAGTGCACTGAGAAGGCTCCTGGCGCTAATGACCACAGATTGAAGCGCCTTAAATTAAAGAAAAAAAATGAATAATAGATCACAAACAGCTGAATTATAAATTGTTTTAAAGGCGTAATATTTTTGTTCTGTAATTTTTGTTAGATTGTTATTTTGTTTACTATTATATCATGTAAATATATTTATTAAATTTGTTTATATTTTATTCGCCGTCCTCTGCCATTTTTCTCAAACTACAAGCAGCGCCCGCTCTAGCGGTTACGTCACCCCGGATCAAAAAATAAATTGCCGCCCTTGAATAATGTATACATATATTTTAAATAAAGGTACATATTTTTATGAACTTCCACTTGTTATCACTACCGACGTAATAGCAAGAATAATGTTATTGTGTAATGAAACCGCTCTTTTATATCTAGAGGTAAGTAATAAGCAAGTCTATGCATGTTCAAACTCAAGCTGAAGCAGTGCTAATGCTATTCTTTCAGAGAAGTATATGCATGTTAACACATCAATATTTTTCTCACACTTACAGCCAAAATGGCGCCCCTAAATTTTGGCGCCCTAGACAAATGTCCGGGTTGCCGCCCCTACAGTAACTATCGAATAAGTTTAATAGTATTTTGTGTCATGCAATTCGCTGACTGGTGCATGCAGCAAAGGGAAAACACTCACACGATTTTTTTTTTTTGCAATGAACCCGTGGGTTATTTTGCCCTTTACTATTCTTTGTTTTAAGTATTTGAAGATTTACAATTGCAACCATGTGAACTATATGGTATGATAATAAATTGTTGACTTTGTTTTGTTTATATCAGAGTATTGTTAAAAATTCATTTATTTACCAGCACATTCACAGAATGTTATATTTCTCTTCAATGTGTTAGTGTAGTGTCTATCGCCCCACCACAAAACTCTGCCAACTGGCCCCCACTATACAGCTTTAAAGCACAAATCACTAAATTTTTTAAAAGTGAACCAAATTTAAATTGTTAATATAACAAAAACTACTCGTTAAAATATTTTGAAAATTTAACACTGTAACCTCCGAAGCCAACTCTGTAGTCCCACCAAAAATCAAATCGCTATTCATCGTAGAAACTACAAAAAAAATAAATTAATGCAGAGCATTTGTTGCTCTCTCAACGTACTAAACCAAACTCTCTCATCTTCCACCTGTAGAATAACTTATAGTCCCAAAACCTTAAGACCAAAGAACAATCAAAATATTGGGACGAAAACATTTAAAAGTACTCAGCCAAAAGGAGGAGGGAAAAAATAATTGCTGATATCATAGATGCCCTCGTACTATAGATTCCCATGACTATCATACAGTGGAATATGAATGGCTACGCGACACACAAAGACGAACTAAGAAGACTAATCAGCAACAAATCCCCATTAATAGGTGTCTGCAAGAAACCCATCTTAAACCGAATGATAGATTATGTATACCTCTATATAACTGCTACAGAAGTGATTATCTACAAGGCCAACGTGCTTGCGGGGGCGTAGCAATTTTAGTTCGCGAGAATGTGGTGTGCCAAGAAGTAACTGTGGGTTCAGGATATCAGGTTATAATGGTAAAAGTCAGCCTACTTACTCAAGTGACGATCTGTTGAATCTACATTCCCCCTTCACAACGACCGATACCTGACGAATTCAACTCGCTTTTAGAACAAATCCATGGTGCCTACCTGCTTTTCGGGGATTTCAATGCGCACCACACAGCCTGGGGATCTGAAGTCACTGATCCAGAGGCAGAGAAGTCCTTAATGCTCTAGAAGATCACGATTTTATCATTCTAAACGATGGTAGCAAGACGTTTCTCTCATCATCATTTGGAACAATGTCGACAATAGATTTAACTGTACCAACTGCGCCATTAGTAACAAGATTAAATTGGTCTGTCCTAACCGACAGCTATGGAAGCGACCACTTTCCTATATGCGTCTGGGTACCAAACTGAATACAACAGCAGGCAAGGCCCAGAAGATGGCTCGTTAAAAAAGCAGACTGGTCATTATATGCTGAACAATCCTATATTCAAGAAGATGAATTGTTCGGAGTTACGGAAACATACCAGAGGACAGAAACATTTTGCACAAGAATTTTGGAAGCAGCACAAGGTAGCATACCAAGATCAAAAGAAATGGGGCAAAGAATAACAGTCCCATGGTGGTAAGAACAATGCCACGAAGCAGTTAAAAAACGTCGGAGAACAATAAGGCAATTCAAAAGGCACGGAACGAGGGAAAACTACCTAGAATACAAAAAAGCAAATGCCAAAGCAAGAAGAACAATAAAACTAAGTAAAAAAAGATCTTGGGAAGCTTACGTATCTTCGCTAAATATAAATTCGACATATAGTGAAGTCTGGAATAAAATAAAACGAATTAATGGGCGAGGCAAAGTTGGTTTAATATCTGGACTAGAGAAAGACAGGCATCTTTTTACAGAACAATCAGAAATCGCGGAATGCCTCGCATCACATATAACTGAATATACCTCAGATGATTCGTATGACGCTAGCTTCCGCAGCATGAAGCTTAGGAAAGAAAGAGAGGAGATTATATTGCGAGAAGATGAGGTAGAATCAGCCTCCTTAAATGTGCATCACCCAATGCGTATCAACTCCTGTAAAGTCAATATTATTTGCAGATGATTTCACAATCTTCGTTACGATTGACAGTGTTTTGGAAGGACAAGGCATATTACAACGTACGCTTGAAAACTTGTCTTAGTGGCCTAAAAGCAATGGCTAACATTTTCACCGGAAAAAACTAAATTATGTTTTTTTTCCAGACTGAGGCGCCCGCAGCCAACCCCAACCTTGCAGATCAATGGTGCCGTCATAAACGTGACTAACTCTAGAAAATATCTAGGTTTACTATTAGATAAATCACTCTCTTGGGTTCCGCATATTAGAGATCTGCGTGAAAGATGTTGGAAACCGATCAACCTACTAAAAATGATAGCGGGCACTAAATGGGGCGCAGACAGGCAGTTAATGCTCAAAGTTTATCGCGCAATAGTCATATATAAAATAGATTATGGCTGTTTTATACATGAATCTGCTAAAATGAGTGCCCTAAAACAGCTAGATATAGGACATAATCAGGGTATCAGAGTATCATTAGGAGCATTCAAAGTTTGTACGCAGACTCGGGTGAACTTCCGCTCTCATACAGACGTCGTCAGCTGGCAGCAGCGTACTATATTCAGCTACATGGCAAAACGCGAAACCCAAGCTCGAAAGTAGTGAAACAACTACAGCTCGAACAAAGATATGATAGATATGTACGGGCAACTAAACCGCTAAGATTAAGATGCAAAAATCTGTTTGCTGAATACGGATTTGTGATACCACAGCTCTTTGTGCTGTGCCGGAGTAGTAATTGAAAATAGGAGATACAAGTTCGGGTTACCTGCTACAAGTAGTATATATGTAGCTGAACTCTATGCAATCTAGATGGGCCTAAGAGCAGTAGAAGGTATCCGGGGTAGAGTTGTCGTGTGTTCTGATTCAATGAGCGCTTTACTGTCCTTAAAGCACATGTATTCGAAACATCAGATTATCCAGGACATTCACACTTGCTTTACAATATGGATAAAGAAGGAACACATGCTACATTTGTTTTGGTACCCAGGCACTCGGGAATATCCGGAAACTCCGATGCTGACCGAGCAGCGAGAGAGGCTGGCAATATGACCGTAACCATGGAAAGGGACATGCCAATTGACGTAGTGAAGCAAATTAAAAGGTCAATAAAACAAAGTTGGCAGTGAGTGGTAATTAATGACAAATAATAAATTAAGGAGCATCAAAGAAACTGTTGGAGCGTGGGAATCCTCATCGCGGGGTAACCGCAGAGAAGAAGTGGTAGTTGCGCGCCTGCGGATCGGCCACACCCGGGTAACCCATGGCTACCTCATGTGTAGAGAGAACCCTCCAACATGTACGGCATGCAATGTAGCTTTAACCGTGCAGCATATAATTGTGGAATGCCCAGAATATCGCCATAGTACACAACTAAATAATATTCCTGGTACACTAAGAGGCCTTGACAAATGACCCGAATAAAATCGACGATATAATAAAATTTTTAAAAGAAATTAATTTATTTAATTGTATATAGTAACAGAAGCCAAATAAATAGATACTATCAATCAGTATATATATATGTATATATATATGTAAATATATATATATATGTATGTATATATATGTATGTATGTATGTATGTATTTATTGTATTGTATTGTATTGTATTGTATTGTATTGTATTGTATTGTATTGTATTGTATTGTATTGTATTGTATTGTATGTATGTATGTATGTAAGCTATATAGTAATATATAACCAAATGAGTGAGATAATTCTTTCAAATATATGACTGTATTTTATCCTGAATGTTTTTATTATGAATGAATGTATTTATTCTGTGTAAATGTATGTGTACGTGGCAAGTGTGAAAGTGGAAACTGCAAGTAGACTAGAAAACTACTAGAGGTATTGAAAATTGACTTGAACTGTAATTTCTGGGAGAGGGATTTTAAAAGACCGAATGATTTCTTGAATTTACTTTTTCAGAAGAGACTGATACTTGTTGGAGATTTTAATTCGAGAATTGGTCTTGCGCAGACTCTCCCCGAGGATCTGTTCTTTGATAATTCTAAGTGCAATATTAATAGAAAATCCAAAGATAAATTAATAAATAGTAATGGTTCTAAAAAAAGCAGCGAGCCCTGTGGACAAAGCAGCTTTACAGAAAACGAAATATTGGACTAGTCACAGAACTTCAGCTTGACTTAGGCGTAGTTCGGAATTTTATACGTATGTCGAAGGACAACTTTTACAACTTGTTAAGAATGAAAGAGCCAATCACTTCAAAGAAGAACACTCGTTTTCGAGATGCTATTCCACCTGAAATGAGGCTACTGATTACGTTGAGGTTTCTCGCTACCTCGATTCACTAACGTCTTTGGCATATTTATGTACAGTATCGAAGCAAAGCATATATCGAAGCAAAGCATATCTGCAATGCCACCAGAAGTCATGTCGAGATATTATTAATAATAATAGCTTAATACTATCAGGTAATAATAAAATTATTATTAAAATAATATTTAAATAATATTTAAAATTAATTATATAATATATAACCTATAACAATATCACACAACACGTAGTGAGATCAAAAGAGCATAGAATGTTGAATGAAAATCCAAGTAGTTGGATTCACGGGCGCTGTTGGTTGCGTCATGAAAACAAATGCCTATTCAACTTCAATGAGGCATGCAATAACGCATGCCTTTCATTCATCACACCGTGCGCTACGACGCATGCCTCTGTTGAAAGAAAAGTTGCACCAGTGTGGACATACCTTTACGGAGTCTAAGCAGGTTTGGAAAATGGTTAATCGTTTTAAGTATTCTGGTTTCATCTGCGGTAATAATATTGAGCTGGATAATTTCGTTGATCATTTTCGTAAACTGTTGAATTCTTCTCCGGCTATACCCATTCTGTATGCTGAGCCTTATATTGCCATTCCCGAGTTGGACTCTCCGTTTACAATAGAGGAAGTGTTAAATGTTATCTACTGATAGCTTTGTTTAGTATTACTATACTAAAAATAATAAAGCTCCCGGCGTTGATCGCATAGTATTTGAATTTTATAAAAATGCTCCCTACGTATTTCTTAATAAATTATTAGCTCTGTTTAATTATGTTTATGATACAGAAACAGTTCCGGAATCATTTAGTCAAGCACTAATATTTCCTTTGTTCAAGAATGGAGATGTGAGTGCTGTTACCAATTACCGGGGTATTTCTTGTTTGAATATAATGGCAAAGATATTTACAGGTCTGCTTCGGCAGCGTTTAGAAGCTTATTTGAAGAAAAATAATATATTAACTGAGTTCCAGGCGGGTTTTAGACGGGGGTATTCGGCTATTGATCATATCTTCACTTTAACTAACCTTATTAATGTTAAGTTCTGCAGAATACAAAAACAATCTATTGTTTTTTTGTGGATTTGAAGACTGCTTTTGACTCCGTGGACCACAGAATGCTAATATTGAAGCTTTTCAATCTTGGCCTCTCCTCTAAATTTATTGCAACAATAAAAAAGTTATATTCTGCCGCGTCTTCATCAGTCCGAGGAACGCAAGGTATGTCTGAGTTTTTTTCAGTAGGCAGTGGAGTGAGGCAGGGTTGCTTATTAAGCCCCACTCTCTTCTCGATTTTCGTTAATGAACTCCCCTCATTTCTGGAGGGTGGTGTTCATATTGGCAATAAGTTAAAGTCCTTCTGTATGCAGATGACGTGGTCCTCGTTGCTGACAATCCTACGGCTTTGCAGTGGAATATTAACTTGTTGGATAAATACTGCGAACTGTGGCATCTTTTTTTGAATTTGAAAAAGTCCAAAATTGTAGTTTTTAGGCGGGGCGGCAGATTAAGGTCAGATGAAAAATGTTTTTTTAGTGGTGAGCGAATAGACACTGTTAATAGCTACAAATATTTAGGTGTCACTTTAACACCTCATTTATCATATCAACTGCACTTCAATAACAAAGTTTCTGCAGCTAAATTTGGTTTAAACAGTCTCGTTTTTTTGTAGGAAATGAAATCAATCCCCTTACAGTCTAAATACCAAATATATTATAGTGTTCTTCGCTTAGTTATCTGTTATGGAGCGCAACTTTGGGGATATCAAAGTTATGAAGTAATTGAAAAATTTTAGAGATATTTTATTATTTAATTATTTGGTCTTCCGATGTGTACTCCTAATTATATGTTGGACATTGAAACTTCCCTGGAACCCGTTGTTCTTTATACTCTCCGTCTGCATATTAGGTACGTCTTAAGGGTACTCTCTTTTCCCTCATTTCGTTTGCCGAGGATTGTGGCCTTAGAGATAGTGAAGCGCAAAGCTTTGTGGTTTAAACAGTGGATTACTTTTGCGAGTAACCATTCGTTGGAATTTAGCGCGTCCCTGCAAGATTTGTCAAGTTGGGAGGGGCAACTTTCTGCACTCCTATTGAAAATGAGGGCAGATCTTTGGGGAGTTTCTGTGAGGCGTACTCTGAATTCAGAACATTTTTTGCTCTATAAGACGCTGTTAGATCCTGACGCAGAGTTCTGTATATCCTAAGTGGGCAGTTCTGATTTGAATATGAATGAGCTACGTTGGCTATTCAAATCAAGGGGGGAATTAATTTATTTGAATTTCTCTCCCTGGGAAAAAGAGACTCTCCCAAAGAAAGTTGTTCTTTGTGTACTCTAAATGTGCGGGAAGACCACTACCAATTTTTGTGCCTTTGTCCTATATTAGCGGAGTTCCGGCGTAATATTTTTGGGCTAGATACCTTTACTGCGCCATTCATTGTTAATTGTCTCCTAACGAGTACCACTAATAGTATTCAGTGTAAACCTTTAAATAAGGTTCGTGGAATGTGCCTGGAAGTAAAGGCATGAGTTAATTAGTGTTATGTAATTTTTGAGGTGATAAGAGCCATTATTATGTAGCGCATAAAGAAGGAAATTATTTTAAGTTTGTTGTCTTGTATTGAGAAGTATTTATTTATTTATTTATTTATCTACTTTCTTATTCTATCATTATTTTATTTTCCTTTAGTAATATGTTAATTTTGTTTTATTTCACTAGTCTTTTTAAATTTATTTGAATTGTGTATAATGTTTATATAAACCAAACTCTGGCAGACGGATTTATCCATTGCTATTATAATATGCAAACATATCTAATTTTTTTTTTCTGTTTAAATAAATATTATTGACTACTACTACAGGTGAAAGATGAAGAGGAGGATAACGGCCTCCTAATACTCTTTTTGTCCCGGGTATACTTAATGCACACGCACCCTCAGTTTCTGGGGTTGGAAGTAGTGCACTGTTCTCTCCAACGGTGTTCTAGATGATTTTCATCTTGAACTTGGCCAATCTCTTGTATAGTAGATCTAATTTTATTTATATCCGTTCGTTTAATTACAAGTTGGTTTGAGGTAGAAGGTTTAATTTCCTTCGACTTGACACTTTCGTTTTGAAGGGTAGGTCCTTTAGGTGAAGGTCCTTTACTCGGCCCTGAATCTACCAGAGTCTCCTGTGGGCCGCTATACATCTTTTCAATTTTTCCTATTCTTTCGGAGAGTTGCTCCATTGCCGTTAGCAGTCTTCCTAACATATTTTCAAAGGATCGTTCTCGCTCTGTACGGGCATACAGAATTCTTCTTTTTGCCTGAGAATAGGTTAACTTTTCTTTAGTCATTATCTCTCTAATTTTCTTTTCGTCTCTGTAGACTCTACACTCCCTAGACCATGCGGCATGATTCTCAGAGCAATTTACGCATTTCAAGGGCTTTGACATTTGCCCTCATGTCTGTTCAGGCTATATTGCCCACAAATTGGGTATTCACTGTTGCAGTTTACTGCATGCAGTATGGGCGTACTTTAAACAGTTAAAGCAGCGTAAAGGATTTGGGATATAATGCCGTACACCGAGGATTAAGTAACCCACTTTCACTTTTCTAGGAAGAATAGGTGTGTCAAAGGTTAATAGAACGGCCGGGGTGGGTGATTCTACACCGTTTTTCTTTGTTATATGACTCGTTGACTCCTTGAGAAATTAATTCTTTGATTTCCTCTTCTTCGCGATATAATAGCTCATAGGAACTTATTAACCCTTTCGAGGTATTAAGGCTTCTATGAGGCTCCACGTGTACATTTTCGTTGGTGAGTACCTCCAGTTGTATTAGGTTTTCAAAATGGATGTTTGTCGTCACCTTAATTAGGACATTGCCATTTCTCAATTTCTTTACTTCAGCACCTGGAGCTATATTATTTATTGCTTTATACAGCTTTATAGGGTATGCCGTTTTAAAAGACTTACCCTCATCCTTCATTTTCATTACTAGAAATTTAGTTTCTTCCACATTGCCTGATGATATTTGGTTGTTTTCATACATGATGAAATAAAGTGGTTCATCCTCCCAGTGGTCCAGCCACCACGGACTCTCAAACGGGCCCCAGTAGTAGCCTGCACAGTTAAAGAACTGCACAGGGTACCAGGGCAGACCATCAAATAAGACCTAGTCCGGCAGCGGCGGCTGACTCTGTCCCTGCAATAATATCACATGGTAGAGCCCCCACCGACACCATCCTCACCCCCAGAACCCACGAATACCATGGTCATCCCAAGCCACTTTTTTGAGCTAGTGCTAATCGCCCGACCTCCCCTCTAGGCGAAGCAAGGGCCAAAGACGAGTGTTGGTCTTGGGAGCCCGCAGACTCCGTCAACCTCAGCGCCCAGGATCCCCCTTTCCGGCGATATGGGTTGCCGCGCACGGCAAACGCGCGGGAGAGAATTTACCTCTCTCGTAAGGCCCCTAGTGTTTATGTGGTGGTGTGTTAGTATATGTGTATGTGTGTGTGTGTGTGTGTGTGTGTGTGTGTGTGAAGGTGTGGAACTAGGATCCATGGGGGCGTTACTCCCCAGGAAGTAGCTAGTCTGCTCCCCCCCTGCGGGGCGACGTTCTCTTGCTTTAATTGATAATAATTTAATCAAGAAAATTCCTTTACAATTGCAATGTAACAATGTTTAGTTGGGCTGGCCATGAAAATAGTGGTGCGGAGTTTGCTTTTATACCTAAGCGGCCTTAAGCGGAGCGCTCTATATCTTTGTTAACAATATAGAATAGAATATGTTTATTTGACTCATAAGGTATACATCCTATAGCCATAAGTCTGGACATTAACAAAGACAAAAAAAAACATACAATAAAATAAGATTATGCAAATTACATTATCATAATTCAACTATAAATAAATGAAACTGAGGTAATTGTAAAATCTTCGTACAAAAGAAAAGCAAACTGTTGTGTATAAATCAAAGCAAAATACAACTGAACAACAAGCAAAAAAAAAAAATAATAATAATAATAATAATAAAAAAATAAAGATAACTTAGAACAAAAATAAATATTCTCTCTTCAGTAAATAAACACCAATCATAAATTTTTTATATTTAAACTATGTACGCTATACACAAACAAACTATTTAATTTATCTGTTGTATTTATTGTTAACAGTTGTATCAGCTGATCTGTTTTATTTGGCACCTTATTTATAAATCTTTTTAAATATTTATTTCTATATGTTAAATATGCCGGACATTCTAATATGAAATGTTAAATGTCATCTTTTTTATTGTTTAAACAAAATTTACAGCTCTCATCGTAATGAAATTGATATTTTTCACCTTTGAAATAAATATTACAATGTTTCATATTTGCCATCTAAGTTGGGATACAAGTCTTAATTTCGTTATATTACAGTTAAATTTTAAATAAGATTCGCAACCTTGAAGAGTACTAATCGAGCGGTAAATCGGGTTGTATGATGAATTTAAAACTGAATTTATATCTTTACTAATTAAATGGTTTTCCAGTTTATTAAAAGTACTAAGTTTTTCTTTTTTTATCATGTCTACGTTCTGCCCTTCCCATAATGGAGAAGAACCTAAAGAAAACAGAATATTTCTCATATTTTTCATCTTTAAATATTTCTCAAATATTTCGTGGGCCCAATTAAAAGGAATGGAAGTAGATTGCATGAGGCCTAATAGTTTTAAATAGCACAATTTCGGTAAACGGTCATCAGGCATAGACAGTAATTTAATCCACCACTGATACATTTTTTTAAACACTCGAAATTTACAATGGATTCTACCCGTTTCGAGGCGAACATAGCAGTTCGGGGTGTTTTTCTGCAGATGGAGAAGTGTTTTTAGAAAGTTTAATTGACTCCGTTCAATCGTCTCTAAACACTGTATGCCCCGCCCCACACCTCTGATAAATACAGAACAACACTTTCGGACATAGAATCAAATAACTGCACTTTGGTCACCCAATAAGTCCGATTTACAACGTTTCAGAATTTCTAAAACCGTCGAATTGGCTACAACTCCTTTTTTAAGAAAAATATCTCACGTTCGCGTAAATTTTCCTGACGAAAACATAGGAACACCTAGATATGTGAGTGATTTTTCGCAATCTATACTATTATTGTTAAAAGTAAAATTTTTATGTTTTTTCAAACGACCTTTATGAAATGGAACTATTTTAGTTTTTTTAACATTAACTGCTAAATTATTTAATTCGCAATATTTCCCCAATATTTTTAACTTTGATTGGGCGTCAGCCCGTGAATATGCCAAAATAACTATATCGTCTGCATATAACTGTAATATCAGGTTTCTATTATTGTAAATATTTAGACCTTGTGCTCCTTGGGCTTTGAAGTAATCTATTAAATCGGAAATGAATAAATTGAAAATTAAGGGGGAAAGAATTTCTCCCTGCAAAACCCCGTCTGTAACAGGAATTTCATTAGAAAGTTTGTCATTTTCGGATATAACCACCGACGCGTATCATACATCTGTTTTAAAAATCTAATATATTTCACACTTACGCCCAATTCAAACAATTTATGCCATAAAATATTATGACAAACAGAGTCGAAGCTTTCTTTAAATCGACAAATATAGCCCAAACTTTCCTTTTTAGATGATGTAATTGAATGTTAATAAATGAGCTAAGTGTAAATATTGCGTCCGTACAACCTCGTCCGTTCCGAAATCCCATTTGCTCTTCTGGAATAACTTGATTGTTTTCAGCCCAGGTATTAAGCCTAATCTATAAAATTGAAGTTAAAATTTTTACTACAGTATTAAAAATCGAAATACCTCTATAATTACCTGGATCTAACTTATTACCTGATTTAAATAATAATTTAAGTTTTATTTTAGCCCAAGTAGAAGGAATATCCTCACTACACCATATTTTATTTAATAAATACAATAAATAATGTTCCCAAGCAGGGGGCAGCATCTTTAAGCACTCATTGGGTATCATGTCCAGCCCTACAGCTTTGTTAATTTTAGATTTTTTAATACATGATTGTAATTCATCAAGTGAAATTTCATCATCCAACTCGGGACAAAAGAAACCGAAATATGAGTCCTCAATTTTTCGCAATGGCACAAAAATTGATTTGTAATACACTTCCCAATTATGAACAGGTATAGAATTAGAAACACTATTTTTTATGCGAAATTTTGATATTGTACTCCAAAAATCCGGTGGGTTGCGCAAATGACGTAATTTACTTTAATCTCTTCAAGGTATGAAGCTTTACACAATTTTATCAAATTTTTATATTTACAAACAACAAATAATGCTCCAATACATCATTCCTATAATTATTTTTAATTAGTTTTTTGTGCAGTTTGCTTAATTCCCGTTTCGCATTAACACATTCAAAATTAAACCAGGGTTTATTCCTTCTTGTCCCCGGATTATTATCAGTACGCTTAAAATATAGCATTCCTGAAATTTTTAAACAATTTTGTAAAGTTGATAAAATTATCATACAATTCCTCGGTAGATGTACTACTAAAGTAAACATTATCTGATAAGCTGAGAATCACATTAAATTTAGCTAAGTTCGTGTTACATCTGTTTGTACGCCAAACATTAGTATCATTATTTAAACTGAAATTATTACATTTTAACTGAAAATTTATTTTTAAAACGCAAACTTGATGATCAGATATAGGCGAGATATTATTTATTTCAAAATTACTAATATAAGCAATCAAACCTGTAGAAGCCCAGACTAAATCCCCTACACTGCACCCCTGTTTACCAATAAATGTATATTTACTGGTCTGTCTCCCACTGACCTGCCATTACACAAAAATAAACCTAACTTTTCCATTATGTCTACCAAACAAGACCCTCTATGATTGATCATTTTATCAGAAGATAATCTACTAGAAAATAATTTAGAATTTTCAAAAACGGCTTCATCTAAGGAGTTAAGTTCACCTAAACGGACGTTAAAATCCCCTCCAATAATTAAATTAGAATCGGGGTAAATCTCTAAGTCTTCTTTTAAGTCGGACAAAAATAAATCAGTAACATTATCAAAATAATGACCAGATCTCCAATACACTGCACCCAAAATAAAAGAATGAGATTCAATATTTACCGAGAGACAGATCCACCTTTCATTAGACACCACTGGTGTCACTTGACACTTCACACTCTTCTTTATAAATAAAGCCAAGCCTCCACTCGCTCTTCCCACGTTAGATGTTTTCACCGCCTTTGACCAATAAGAGTTGAAATCTTGAAGAACGGAAGGTACAGCCGTCAGTTCAGAATGAAGCCAGGTTTCCATTAAACAAATAATATCTAGCCCAATCAAGTAGTTTATCTCCGCAGCACACAAATTGAATAGAGTCCCAAAGCCAGTCATATTCCAAAATCCAATCTTCAATGCCTGATTACATGTAATATTACTTTTTTGAAAGTGTTTTTGTCTTGGGACTTCCAGTTTTTATTTTTTTCGGTTTTCTTTTTTTGCTGTAACTTTTCCCAGATCTATCAGACTCAGCTGGCGGGATATCTGAACACCTTCAATAGAGGAAATTTCATTAACATCTTCATCTCTATCTGAGCCTCGCTCTAACATAAATAAATCTTTTTGCGTTCTTATTATGATGGCCGGAGTTCCTTGAGTTTTCCTCGCACGAAGAATACCATTTCTACACCATAGGAAATTAATAATACCAGCCTTCAAATAATCTTTACCTTTCAGATAGAGATTATGTATTTCTGTACTCATGTTCTCTGAGATATAAATTGGAACTGTTTTATTAACTGATGCCTCAGCAAATAAATTAGTCGTAAGTATCTCTCTTTTCCCTCTGCAAGCTTTCAAAAAATTCATTTTATCTTGATTTCGTAAAAATTTAATCAGTATAGGAGCTACAAATTTATCATTGAATTTCGAAGCTCTAAAAATCTAGCATTTATTTCTTAATTTCAAAATCAATTGCATTAGCAATAATACTTATTTTGAGAAATATATCTTCATTATTTCCGAATGGAACATTAGAGATACTAATTTTATTAGAGATTGTGAAATTGTACTGGTCACTGGTACGAATTTTAATCAATTGTATTTCTTTTTTTAAACACGTCTTTTCTTTTTTGAGCTCCATACATTCCTCTTTTAATTTAGAGAACTCATTTTCTAGTATTTTAATATTTGATTTAATATTTACCTCTAGGTTGTTGATTGATTTAATTGTATTTTGATTTTCAAGTTTTACTTCAGTTTTGAAAGAAATAAGATCGTTATGGACTCTATCTATTCTTTCCAATATACACGGCAAAGTATCCCCACTAATGTCACTCGCACTGCTAGTAAGTTTTCTCCCCACCACTAGACAATGAATTCTTATCTGCTGGCATTTTATTCACTTTATATTAAAACTTTTTATTTTTTTAATTTAATTGCTATGGTTACTAAAATTCCATCACAGTATCGTGTAGAATGTATCTTAAACTACAGCTTAAGTTTAAAGAAACACTCGAAAACCACTTGTAACTGCATAAAAAAAGCAAATTTTACGGAGCACAAATAAACATGACTACACACTAACAAATCAGGGTCCAAACTCCACTACGTCTTTGTTAACAATATAATAATAAGAAGTACAATCCCCACCATCTAAATGTTCCTACTTCCAGCTTCTAAAATGTTCTAAATGTTCCAGCTTCCGCTCTCGGCAATATTCCACCAACCTCTGCACCTCCGCCGGCGGTACATCCCTGTCCCCAGCGAAGTAATGGATGCTATCACAACGGCGCGGTTGTTGCCTCCATAGTTCAGATGGGCCAAATGGATACCAGATCCCGCGTCGTAAATTCTGAAAAGCATGTGTGGTTAATATTATTTCTGATCAGGATGCAGGCCCTAGGATTTTCACTTTTAGCATCCCATACTACCTTGCTGTACTTACCTGACAGTCCGCAAATCTGTCCTTTGACTGTCCACGGCTCCTGAATCAGCACCAGGTCAAGTAGCCTCTTGGCGAACAACCTCGCAATGGTGGCCGATGCCCCCTTTGCATGGTGCAAGTTCACCTGGGCTATCCTGGTGCACACTACGAAGTCCTTAATCGTACTAAACGACAACGACCATCCTTTCGACTGATCAATCTTTCGACAGCTAACGGCCAATCTAAATTTTTTTTTACTATCCGATCCAACTAAAACTATCTCTCCTAGCTTTGAGAAAAAAATTTTTGAAAAACAAAATTAAAAGTGTATTGTAGTTGGTGACACTGAAAAGGGTCGTTGACGGTTAGTGCAGCAGGCAGTTTAATATGTTAGCCCTAGCCAAGTTGGTTTGGAAAAGGAATGCCTTTTATTTTCAAGTGCGACGAACAGTTTTTCGTCAATATCTTTGTCAGTTTTACAACAGAAACGCTGAAATTTGGAAAATCGCTGGCACAAACGCAGTACTAACGGATGTGGAGAAAATCTCGAATAAAAATTCGTTGGTGGCCAGTCCAACTTGACGGACGTTGGCGATTTTCGCTAATCTATCGGCCATTTCATTAAACCTTGTTTCGGATGGTCCTTTTATCCAGGCCAATTATTACTTGTTTTACCACAATAGTTCATTTCCTTGCCAATTATATTTTACCTTCATCTTCCTCCAGGTAGTGTGAATGGTGCTGTTGATAATGGAATTTCTATTTTCTCTCGGGCATTTAATTAGTCAAATAATATCTAATCTAGATAGAGAACATATGTATGTTATTTAATATTTAGCTAATTTGTGATTAATTAATAGATGGTAGTATTTCTATTAGTTCGTATTTAAAACATATTTAATTGAAAAGATATTTATTTAAACAAATATGGCGGAGCATTTTATTCACAGTGATCCGTTTACAGGTAGGTAAAATTTCACCTTCTCTCTTATCATAGTTGTTGTTGAGTTTCAAATCTCTAGTAATTGTTATTGCTGGCCGTTTAACCCAAAAACCTAGTTTAAAATACACACATTCCCTTATTTCAACGCCTATAATTGTTGATCCATTTTTTCTCAGCTTGGAATTTTTTTCTAAAAGTTTAGTTGCTTTCAGTATTATACAGAATGGGGGAACGAATGCTAAAGTAAACTGACATTTTTGAGGGAAACATGACACACCAGTTTTCGAAGAAACCCTCTAAAAGCAATAATATTTTCGGAATTAAGTTAAACAAAAAATGATATAAATAAATGCGCAGTTAGAATAACAAGGTTCTCAAATGTTTGCCTTTATCGAGAAAATGGCGAAAACTGAATGGGCCATTCAGTAATGTTGCATTCCCTGTTCAGACAATTTTCTTCAAGCTCAGAATTTTAGCTAACACATTTAATTTCTCATTAACAATGTGGTAGGGTTAAAAACAGTGGCTTTACTATGCAGGTAGTGTCCTGTTCTTAACTCCTTTAACATGTTTGGTTAAACTCCTTTTAACATGTTTTTACTCATTATCCTCCTCACCAAGGACGATGATAAGGAGTTGGAGAATATATTGTAAATAACCAATTAGGCAAGATGTCACTTGTCAGCATCTCGGATGAAATGCCTAACCCAGGATCCTCCAGATAACAATTTTCTGGGAAAAATTATTTTAAAAAATGACAGATACTTATGAGTGTAGATATTAATCGACGTTTAAAAGAAATTATTGGAGCCATTTTCGAAAATGTAGATATATCAATGTTTATCATTGACAATATTATCGATTGTTTGTATTATTTTGTAATCTCCTGTTTTGTAATAGATGTTCTGTTGTAGTTAAATACTTTGTGATGTTAATTAAATAAAGGAATGTTTTACGTTTAATAGCTCCATTATTTATAACAAAGAAAATCGTTGTGGTAAGAAATATGGAGTTAAATGCTAACAGAGGATGCGCAATCGAAATTAAAGTTCTTTTTCAATTTTATATATGCCAGAAAAAAAAAAATCGAATCTATACCTCATAAGTTTTAAGAATATCGGTCTACCGGGACTATTTGTGTTACCAATATTTCGAGTTTGAAGAAAAACGGTTAACCCAAAGTGCGTTTTTACTGATCTTTTTTCAGTTTTCTACCATTTTATCCATCAAATACCAACGGATTTCATTAAATTTGTTACATTAACTATAAATACAGAGACTTTTTCTGTGTAAGTTCATATAAAGAAATTCGGGGGGAGGGGGGCCCATAAAAAAAGTAATTTTATTAAGTTTAAATTCTCCAATTGATATAAAGTTGAAGAATACAAGCTAACATTTAGTAAAATTATAAGTTTGAAGAGAATTTGTCGCTTCAGTCTGTCTGTGTCTGTCAGTCTGTCTGCGTCCGTCAGTCTGTCTGTGTCTGTGTCTGTCAGTCTGTCATTGTCTGTCAGTCTGTCTGTGTCTGTCAGTCTGTCTGTGTCTGTCAGTCTGTTTGCATCTGTCAGTTTGTCTGCGTCTGTCAGTCTGTCTGTGTCTGTCTGTCTGTCTGTGTTTGTCAGTCTGTTTGCGTCTGTCAGTCTGTCTGTGTTTGTCTGCGTCTGTCAGTCTGTCTGCGTCTGTCAGTGTCTGTCATGTCTGGCAGTTTGTCTGTGTCTGTCAGTCTGTCTGTGTTTGTCTGCGTCTGTCAGTCTGTCTGTCTGTCTGTGTCTGTCAGTCTGTTTGCATCTGTCAGTCTGTCTGTGTTTGTCAGTCTGTTTGCGTCTGTCAGTCAGTCTGTGTTTGTCTGCGTCTGTCAGTCTGTCTGCGTCTGTCAGTCTGTCTGCGTCTGTCAGTGTCTGTCATGTCTGGCACTTGTCTGTGTCTGTCAGTCTGTCTGTGTTTGTCTGCGTCTGTCAGTTTGTCTGTCTGTCTGTGTCTGTCAGTCTGTCTGCGTCTGTCAGTGTTTGTCTGCGCCTGTCAGTCTGTCTGTCTGGGTTTGTCTGCGTCTGTCAGTCTGTCTGTGTCTGTCAGACTGTCTGTCTGTTTGTCTGTCAGTTTGTCTGTGTCTGTCAGTCTGTCTGTGTCTGTCAGTCTGTTTGCGCCTGTCAGGCTGTCTGTGTTTGTCTGCGTCTGTCAGTCTGTCTGTGTCTGTCAGTCTGTTTGCGTCTTTCAGTCTGTCTGTGTTTGTCTGCGTCTGTCAGTCTGTCTGCGTCTGTCAGTCTATCTGCGTCTGTCAGTGTCTGTCATGTCTGGCAGTTTGTCTGTGTCTGTCAGTCTGTCTTGTGTTTGTCTGCGTCTGTCAGTCTGTCTGTCTGTCAGTGTCTGTCATGTCTGGCAGTTTGTCTGTGTCTGTCAGTTTGTCTGTGTCTGTCAGACTGTCTGTGTCTGTCAGTATGTTGTGTCTGTATCTGTCAGTCTGTCTGTTCAGTGCAGTTTGAGAAAGCCCTGCGAGTGTTTCACACCAGATTTTTTTCTTTTTAATGTATTTATAATTTACATAGTTTATATGTACAGTTTTCTTTACAGGCAGGATCACTGCAGTCAAACTGCATAGGTTAGCATTGCTACCATTGGAAATGATAGCATTCCAGAGTGTATGCAACAAATTGTGGACCACCTACCATGTGGATTATGTGACAATTTGTAGACTGAATGCGAAAAACTATGCGAAAACTGAAGATTTATTATTATATTCAATGATCTTATTGGCTGTATGGACATGCAGTTTTATTTATTGTCTAATTGGCAAAGAGTATATCTTCTTGCCAATCGTCTATACGCCCATGTTTCTGTATATATTTCTGTTGGCCAATCTGTTCCAACCATTCAACTGTGCTCTGCCGTACACTAGGCGATGGCTACAAATACGTCTCGTAGGTACATTTCACAAATACTTTTTATACAGAAGTGTGTTTTTGATTAAATCAAAACAAAAAATCAACACATTTCTTTCCATGTTTTATGAACTAATTTTTATTAATTATCCTTATTCCTACTGAGAGGAAGCTCCGATCGGGCCAGATTTTCGAAATTGAGCTCTCACTGGAAATACATGTTTTAGGGCCCTCTGAATACGAGAACAGTGCTTTTAGCGTATGATCTCTCGCTCTCTCTCTCTCTCTCTCTCTCTCTCTCTTTCTCTATATATATATATATATGTGTGTGTGTGTGTGTGCATGTGCATTTACGTACTACCACCGGCATCAGACACGGTGATTTCGGACAAAATCCATCAACCGGAAGTGCTACATTACTGAATTTTTTTTTTTCAGTGTTTCGTGATTTTTTCGAAAACGGCACCAACGATTTTCTTTAAACTTCGTATGCTATCACCTACTCATATAATTCAAACATTTCCATTGGAAATCTATTTTTTGGGGGTTTAGGGAAATAAAGTACCATTTCAGTATAATATTGTTTTACCACCTCATAATATTAATCACATTAGAAACATTTCTAGAATTCCAAATTTGATGAAAATCTGTTAACCGGAAGTACAATTTTACAGATTTTTTAAATTCTCTCGAAAACCGTTTCAACGATTTTCTTTAAATTAGAATGCTTGCTGGCTGATACATAAAAACTATCACTTTTATATGAGACATATAAAAAAAAAAAAAGTTTTAAAGGGGTATTGGGGGTCCGTGAGTTTAAATTTAAATTTGCACCATCTTTGTTGGTTTTGGTAAAAAGCGCACCACATAAGACCGCAAGAGCTATATAAGTAAAATTCGCATCACCATTTTTATGGCCAGCCCGACTAAACATTGTAACATCGCAATTTAAAAAAAAATTTCTCGATTAATAATAATAAAAGTCTATTGTTTACAATTTTGTTACAAAATGTAAAGACATCGCCTAATGGTAATCACCGTCTGAAGAAAAGTTTCTTGATTAAATTGTATTAATTACATAAGAGAAAGTCATGTGAGTGTTTCACGCCAGATTTTTTTTGATGTGCGGGGAAGAAACTTCATACTTAATTATATAAACTTGAACGAGAGATTAGCCAGTAATAGGAAGTATTGTAATCGTGTCAAATTTTCGATACTGAGTTTTCAACGGAAATACACGTTTTGAGGTTCCCTGAGTCCAAAAAAAGTAGTTTTTAGAAAATGGTGTGTGGTGTGTGTGTGTGTGTGTATGGATGAATGTATGTATGTGTACAGCACATAAATACACGAAAAATCGTTAAAAAACGAAAAATCGCAGTTAGTTCAAACTTGATATTCCGTTTAGATATCAGAGACATTTTCCGCTTCATTTTGTGATCATCGACGGTTTCGGGCGTTTGCCCATCTTCAGGATGCGTTTGTCAGACAGTGTGACAAAACAGACTTGCACATTCAGTTTATACACTCAGACAGTATTATCACATTGTCTGACAAACGCATCCTGAAGATGGGCGAACGCCCGAAAGCGGTCGATGACCGCAAAATGAAGCAGGCTACCACGGAAAATGTCTCTGATGCTTTCCATCTCTGCGGAACAAAGCACCACAACAAGCGTTTAGATATCACCATGTGATCCGATATTAAGTAAACATTATATGGTTGAAGAAAATCTGTCAGTTATAACGATATAAATTGATAAGAGAAAGGTGCGTGAGTGTTTCATTTCAGATTTTTTTTTTATTGTATCATTAAAAGTACTAACATTAAATAATTTCAGGGAAAATGGGTAACATCTGCTTGCAGTTCTCCAACATTTATCGATTCTTTCTTCGGCGATTATTTAACTAGTTTACATCAAGTATTTATAGATATTATATTCCTCGTGGAAGTTTACATTACAGAAGGAAATTTAAGAGCGATTCATGAAGGTGAATTCATTTCTTTTCTTTTTTCTTATAGTTTGGAATTTTCGCATTACAGATAGGTTGGGAAATAAGAGAAAGTAAAAAAGATCGTTTTGGGTGTCGCACGATGACAGGCGACTGATGTTGATCATTTAGATTACGCAGGGGGCACCACGAGCAGGAGATCCCCCCCCCCCAGTAAAAAAGATGAAGGTCGAATTTTTACTTTTTTTTGTCCGTATCTTGAAGCGACATCTCCTAACCTCCTGTTTTTTGGAGGTTCTCAAACTATCTCAGCCGAGATTGTCCCTACTTGCGCTTACTGGTTTGCCATATTTTCGGTGGCGGCCTTTGACAGGGCATCTGCTCAGCATGACATGACCATCTCAGTCTTCCAATTATTTTACGCCACTAGATCAGATCAGATTTCTAGCTCAGAATAGTTCCATCAATTTTTTACTGCCTCAGGTTCGCCATTCTTTGTTAACATTGTTTTTAAGTTCAGTTACTATAGCAATTTAGCCATTCGACACTTTGCTACCCAATATAGTTCAGTCTTCCTTCTAGTGTCTTCTAGTATAGTTCACCCTATGAGTCTTACCCAGTTCTAGTGGACGCTAAGAGAACATCGTCCACAATCTCTATAATCTTTTCTCCCCAGTCTAGCACTCACATAGAATCTTCAACAATACCAATCTTCCCTAGGTGCGTACGAAGGCAATTGTGGCTAATCAGAAGCCTCAAGCAGGGTACACCTATCTCCGCTAGTACGTCAATAATTCTCTATGCTAAGCCTACCGTTAACACATCTTGGACCCCCTTTTCTTTCCCAAACTATAAAAATGTTTTTCGTTTTCCTCGAACAGTATCCAGAAAGGCTTCACTAACTTATATAAGTCTTTTAAAATCTATAATCTATCCTTCTTAACATCTCGTGTTTTGAACCGCAGCCTCTTTTTCACGATGAATTGGCCGCTACTTCCGGCCGTTGCTCTCTATTGTCAACGTTCCACTTAGAGCTTTCTTCCTTTTGTTTTCCAGGTTTTTATCTGACCATGCAGGGCGTGGCCATGTGTCTACCGGAATGGATGCGTGCCATTCAATGTTTACGATTTTACAATATTACCGGAGATCCAAGGCAATTGCTAAATACTGTGAAATACTTGATTATAACAAGCGTAGCCATCTCTAAATCATTTCTTATATACAACCAACGTTAGTATTTTATTTTATTGAATGTTGGAAAGTATGTGAAAATGGAATTATTCAATTCTCAAAACTATTATCATTATTATTATTATTATTGTTATTATTATTGTTATTATTATTATTATTATTGTTATTATTATTATTATTATTATTATTATTGTTATTATTATTATTATTATTATTATTATTATTATTATTATTACTGAGAACAAACATTACAGATCATTCTACAATGTACTTTATAAATCCATTTTTTACAATCTGGGTATGCTGTGTACTATTTCGATCAACATTCTGTTGTATTTGGGACATTACTGCAGACTCTGGTCTTTTTGTGTACAATCATCTCGGCGAATTTACACTATTAAGAGAAGTCATACATTATCCGAAACAGGTCAGTCCATTTACGATTTTTTTTTTTTGTTTCTTTCAAAGAACCTGATTTTTGGATCTGTAGGGGTTCTTCCCTCTCATTGGAATGACTTAATTTTGAGACCAATCATCGACCACTACTGCAATATTTAATTTATTATTTTTCAGTTCTACTATTTTTTCATAATTGAAAATATAACATTAAGATATTTTTGGATTATGCATATAATTGCTCATAAAACTGGATTCATGTCTCCAACTACACTGGAATGGTTCGGACCAATGGCTGAAGTATTCAGGTAGTCAATTTAAAGAATTTTAAGATTTTTTTATTTTTTTTACTTTCTCTAACTGCTGTAACAGGAAGTATTGCGATCGTGTCAATTTTCGATGTCGAATTTTTAACGGAAATATGCGTTTTGAGTCCCTGAGTCCCCTGAAATTGGGTATCTTTGTTTGTGTGTTCAGCAAGACCTAAAAAAGAGAAAATCATAATTCAAACGTGTTATTTAGTTCATTTATATAGCATTCCGACAACAAGGTTGTGATCAAAATCGGACGGTACCATTTCACTGAATGGATCTTCTAGCTATTTGCGGCTTTGTCAAAAACGGCTCCAACGATTTTCTATAAGCTTGGTATATTAATTACATATGTAAAGAGCTACAACTTTTATTTGAACATTTTTCCGGGACAATCCATTTTGCGGCGAAAAGTTTGTGTTTTCCCCCCCTAAAGGGTTATTTCAGTTTATTATTTCCTTGTATCATCTTAAAATATTAATTACAATGAAATGTGATGCTAAAGTTCCGAGTTTGAAGAAAATCAGTTGACCGGAAGTGGAGTTTGCTGAAGTTTTTTTTCCATTTTGTGGGGACCTTCTTCATAGCATACAGAGACCTATCACTTGTTTTTAAATAGTTTGCCATATAAAATCATTTAATGGGGCTTTCGCGGGAGGAGGTAGTTTATACTTTCTTCTAAAGTGCCATTTCAATTCACTATCATTTGTATAATATTAACTAGAATTAAATGAATCGCCAAAATTCAAAAGTGGAAAAAATTAGTTGTCCGGAAGTACGACACTACTCAAGAGTTTTTTTCAGTTTTTTAGTGCGTTTTTTTTCTCCGTAATACCACCGGGTTTCATTAAACTTGGGTTACTAAATCCACGAACATATCTCTTATCTGAAACTTTGTGATGGATACCAGAAATATAAAAATATATTTTATTTGAAATTATGAAGAAAACCTAACATTCGCTGGCAAAAGGGACTATTAAGGTAGAAGACCACCATGACAGAAGAGTTCATAGAATTTGGTTAGCTTTGTCTTTTAGAGTTCACAGAAATTTGGTAGCTTTGTCTTTTCACCCCTTCTCACAGGAGCAGATTTAAACTAACAATTAGAAGGCATTCTTTCAAAACAGTCTGAATTAGACATTCTACCAGTAAGCATCAATGCCAGTTATAAGTTAAAACATAAGAGTTTATTCTAGCTAGTTTCAGTATATTAATAAGTATATTATTGTGTTATTGAAAAGTAATAAAATCTCTTTAAAGGTAATATATTTAATTTTATCTACCAGTGTTTTCTTAATTACTTCTTATTATTTCTCTGCTCTTTGAACATACACACAAGCCCTTTACAAAACCGCTCACGCCACAAGCTACTACAACACATCATACATCAATCACATTACACTTTTTCTTCCGAGAAAACTAATTATTGAGAGGTTCTGTGGGTTTGGAAGGCCATGCTCCCTCAAAAATTGTTGACGATTAAACATTTAGTAAAACATAAGTTTGAAGAAAGTTTGTCAATTATAAGCAGCAAGATAGGTCGTCTGAGAGTTTCTCAACAAGTTTTTTTATACATTTATACAATTCAGATTTTCAAGGGAAATGAAGCATATTTTGCTGTCCCCTTTAATTGACATCTTTTTTCTTCTAAATATTTCCTTCAGTATAGACTGACGGAAGTATTAAGGACGAAAACTTAAGATCGCAGCACGGACCTTTCACTTTTTACCGAATAAAAAAAATATATGGTGAGAAACACTTACACGACTTTCTCTCCTCCAATTAATGCAAATGAATTAAAAGAAAGATTCTTTATTACAGCAATGTTTACAAACTTTAGTTCAGCTGGCCATAAAAGAAGGTGCTAGAGGTTAGATATACACTGGGCATCATTTGCTTAACACCATGTAGCGTCACTTGAAAGTTAAACTAACTGCCAGACCCCAATAACCCTCTAAAATAAATATTTTTGGGAAAATATTTCAAATAAAAGTGATAAGTAGCAAGTAGTGGAGTGGAAGAGAAGTGATCTATGTAACAAGTATTTCAAGTTCAAAGAAAATCGTTGTAACCGTTTTTGAACAAATTTCAGAAAACTCAAAAACCTATTCTGTAAAATCGCATTTCTGGATAATCAATTTACTTCAAATTTGGAATTCTATTAACGCTTTCTATGTGTATTAATATTATGTATGTAGGTGGTAAAATCATATATTATAGTGAAGTGATACTTTAGAGGTAAACATACGTTACTGTTCTCCCCCAGACATCCCCAAAAATCAGTTTTCCCTGGGAAAATATTTCAAATAAAAGTGATTGGTGTTTCTGTGTGTGTAGACAGTAGTGGCGGCCCGTATTCATGTGTGTAGACAGTAGTGGCGGCCCGTATTCATGTGTATAGACAGTAGTGGCGGCCCGTATTCATGTGTGTAGACAGTAGTGGCGGCCCGTATTCATGTGTGTAGACAGTAGTGGCGGCCCGTATTCATGTGTGTAGATAGCATTGGCGGCCTGTGAAATTTGCAAGTGGGGGTGCTGCATGAGTATAATGGAACATGTCTAAATTCAACTCAATTTAAATGAAAATAAATTTACACACATTCATATTATTTGAATATAAAATCCATTCTTCGAGTTTAGTTTCACAGAATTTTTGAATAACTTTTTCATTAAAATTATTTATTTGAGAAATCCTATCACATTTGTCACATTTATTTATTACTTGTACAAGCTTTTGACTGCCCATAAACTTTGCATTGCCTTTCTTTAAAATTTATCTATTCTTATTACTACAGTATTCTCCTGAAATAACTTATCGCCCCCCTCCCACTAATAAAAATGATATGATAAAACACGAGCATACTAAAATTTAGTAATAAAGTGTTCTTCAAAATATGCTATTTATTATACACTATTTTCTAATGTCCAATCATAATTTATAATAATTCCACTTTGTCATTAAACACACACACACAGCAACATAAACTTATAACCTCCGCACTTATATACAACCAACAAGTGTGAGTATAACAGAAACATTAAGTTGAAGACAACTCTCTACACGAACTTGGTGAATTCGCTCTGACGATGGATGAAAATCCGAAACTGGTCAGGAACACTAAAATATGCATGCAACGACGGATAAAATACCAGATGTTATCCAGCATTGCGGACCTGTCCATAATATTTATTTTATAGTTTAAAAAATATTATTGAATAAAAAAAAAATATTTTGCCGTTAAACCTTTAACGAACACAATAAAAATATTTTTTTTGTAATATAACCTATAAACAATTACAATCAACGCTGCCCGGCGATAAGCTAAAATAACACTACTTTCATCACATTATTAAGGCAAACGAAGCTCGTCGGAAATAGCCGAATATGACCATTTTTTGACACTGCCATAGCAGCAGCGTTCAACATCAAGCAACTCTTGATGAAATAATTCTTTTTTAAAAACGGATTTATTAATAGTATTTAAGTAATAATTATGTTAAGCGTGCTATTTATTTATTATGTTTTATCATAAATTGAAAAATTAATTTTTGTAGTTATTTTGTGGGGTGCTGTAGTGTGGCAGTGCTTATGCACCAGACGCCACTGATAGATTGTATACGAAGTTTCAAGAAAATTGTTGTAGTCGTTTTCGAAAAAATCGCGTGAAACTGGTAAAAACAAAATTCCATTCAGTGAAGTTGCACTTCCGATTGATGGGTTTTGCCCGAAATGTTCTGGCTCTGATGAATGGTATGATGCGGCTCAAACAGAATACCAAGTTTGAGCTTCCTGCGAATTTTGGTTTTTGAGATATTCTATTAAAACACACAGACTCACACATACACAAAAACACACAGACCAGTCGCTAAAAACATTGTTTTCACTTTCAAGTGTCGCCGAAACATGTATTTCCGGTGAAAACTCAATTTCCAAAATCTGGCACGATCGCAATATTTCTTCTAAGAGTAAGAGAAAATAAAAATGTTTTAAATAAAAAATCCAGGTTTATATATGTGTAGTGTGTATACGAAGTTAAAGGAAAGTCTTTGGAGCTGTTCCCAAGAAAATCGACTAACTTCTGGTTAATAGATTATCTTCAATCTTGTTATTTTTGTGAACATATTTTTAACACTCCTCTTTGTTCCTTAGTAAAATATAATCCTCCCACAAAGTTTTCCAGTGGCAATGAGGAGGAAAGCCTAAACTCACCGTTCCCAGAATTTTCTCAAATATCAATTTTCCTTAAAAATAAATTTCAAATAAAAGTGAGGAAGCGTAAAACTGAAAAAAAAAACCTTTAGTCGCATTTCCGGTAGGCGGATTTCGTCCGAAATCTTGGCGGATCGATTGTTGTATCAGGTATGAACTTCCTATGATTTTTTTCGTTTTTGAATATTATGTTCATAATCATAATGCAGTTCAAATTTTTATCGATTTTCTTTAAACTTGGAATGCTAATATTGCACAGATATAAAAACATCACTTTTCTTTGTAACATTTATCCGAAAAAATTTTGATTTTTAATGGTTCTAGGGGGAAGAGGGATCTGTAGGCAGGGATATGTGGGCACAACTTTAAACTGCTGCTAGTTTTTGAAGAGAATTTGTCAAATTAGAATTTTGTCAATTATAATAAAAGAGACGTGCAAATTTTTCACACATTAAATTTTTTGAGTTTTCAGGCGATTTGTTTGGTCATTAATTAGAATCGAAAAGAAGAGCGCAGACATTATGTTAGGCATACCAGCTTTACACGATGTTGAACTGGACGTGCCAACTGAACATTATTCTAATGCTATGAAACAACTGCAAACGTCTATGCGATATAAGTATGAAAGGTCAAAAAATAGAACCGTTCCTACATTAGTGAATTATGAAACATTCTTTCGGAGGTCATATAGAGATCAATCACCAACGAATGAAATCAGAACAATGAATCAAGCTATAATGAAAAAGTCTTTTCCGATCTATCGCTTTGATGAGGATGACGATGAGTCCGATTATGAAGACGAGGATATGCCGTATCCGCAGAAAACTTGGATACCATCACCAGTCCTGAATCCGTTATGGATACAGGAAATATAAAATGGGTAATCTTGTTTAATTAAAAAACTTTTAGTGTGGACCTTTTCTTTTTTCACACATCAAATTTTTGAATTTTCAGGCGATTTGTTTGGTCATTAATTAGAATCGAAAAGAAGAGTGCAGACATAATGTTAGACATATCAGCTATGCACGATGTTGAGCTGGACGTGCCAACTGAACATTATTCTAAAGCTATAACTGCAAACGTCTATGCGATATAAGTATGAAAGGGCAAAAAATAAAACCGTTTGGACGTTTTCTTTTTTATTTTGTTTTAGTGATTTTCATTCTCTGTGTTGTGGTGGTTTTGTGGGGTTGGGCCGACAAGAATTGTTGAAGGAAAAGTAGTACACTGACTGAACATTCCGTATGTTTAATGTAAGTGCAAGGACTTTTGCACTGTTGAATTAGTAAGCGTGTGGTAGCGAGATCCAGTGACAAACTGACACGCTGCACAACATACAATATTTAAATACTAAGTACAGAATACAAGACCAAAAAAACAAAGGAAAAATAATAAGTTACATATTAATCTAGGTATCATCATGATCTAATTAAAACCAAAATAAAACTACCAAAATAATACCGTTTGTAACAGGGAGATATGTCACACCTCATGTGACGTATGGAGTGACCAGCTTTGGGCGATGCCTTATGATAAATACGACACGGCATACAAATGAATATTTTCTTTAAGACAAATTGCCCTTCATTTTAAACGTATCATTATTATTATTATTAAAGATGGAACCTAAGGCGCGGGACCTAAGCCAGTATAGGCTCTGATCTGCTAACGAAAAATAAATCCACTCTTAACAAACCTGCCCCAGTTACAAAAACTACAGTTTCTTAAGATATCCCTGAACTACAACCCCCCCAAACATTAGTAAGCTCGTCCACACTTTCATTGCCATCTATACCCCCCATATCCGGATACACAGAAAAGCTCCACTCTGCTCCTCTGAGCGAGACCATTAATTCTTCTCCTACATTCACTCACTAGAACTGAGAGCTCTAGCATAGCATATTCAAAGTGGTAATTTTAAACTGATTAATGTAAAAAGAAATATCTACTCTTTATTTTAATTATTAATAAATTATACAACTCTTTTCCATACTACAATAAATTATAAATGTTGACAAATATTGTTTTCTTAAATTAAACTTTCACATTCTATATAGGAATGATGAAAATTAACAACTGATGACTTTTTAAATATAATTTACAACGAGATTCTGAATTAAAAGTAAACCTGGTCTAATCAACAATTAGTCTAATTATTTTCTTAAAGTACGGTCTCAACTCAGATGTGAGCCTGATTTTATTTATATGAATAAAGAGCACCAATATATCTGTAAATTAAGTTAAACTTGAATTAATTACAAAATTGATATCTTTAGATAAAAGATGGTTCCGAAAGGCAGTAAACACATCCTTTTTCTGAGTCGTGATATTCCAAAATAGATTTGATCATGAGGCACAATGTTTTTGAATATGACTTTGTATCTGTCCGTTTGTTGAGACTTTGTATCTCGCCATTTATATACGAGTTACTTAACTTCCCTTATTTTTCCCTAACTTCTCCTTCCTGTTTCCTAGGGTATAGTGTAACCATGCATAACAGCTATGGTCCTTTGCATGGAGTTAGTTACTTTCCCTGTAGGGAAACATGACCACGCCTCACTGACATATAAGGTGCGCCATGTCTAATGATATTGTTGCAGCCAAGAGAAGTCGAAACACGCCACGGCAATCCATTACATTTACATTTTAGTTTCTTACATACATTGGAGAAATTTTAACTGCGGTTAATACATTGAAAAAATATACGATCTGGTATGCTCGTAGATATTGGGAGAGTACATGTTGGAGCTTAACATAGAGATGGTTCTATGTGAAGGCGGATAATCCACTGCTAACTAGATCTGTGGTGGCTTCCCTGTGTGTCAATGTTTGTACTTAGAATGCTGTCGTCTGTAAAGTTTAACATTTTGAGCAAGTGTGTGTTTGTAGTGAGCCAGAATTTGACCAGGGAAACACGGTATCTCCCAAGGAGGCGCGCTAAACCCAAATAGTTGCACAAATCAATAAACCTCTGCAGACCCTAAAATACTGTGTGTTGTTGGAAGGTGTCATTGCAAAAAGGATGTTCATGTTGATAGACGTCAAGATCCCTGAGGAAACAGCTAGTCCATTACCCCCTAAACAGGATTTCAAGACAGAAAAGATACCCGAATCTATTTACAATGTAATTCAAGATTCTGCAGGTTGATCAGTAGTCCACTAAGACTGAATCTGAAATCTCACAGATTTCTCAGAATCCACCAAAAGATCAAAGTTTTCCGCGGAAGATTGTTTATAATAAAAATTCTGCAAAGATTGTTTATTCAAAACATTCTGGTATGAAACACCCACACGACATTCACATACAATTTATATTAATACAATTTAACAAAAAAAAATTTCTTTATAATTGCAGTGTTTAGCAACGTTTAAATGGGCCGGCCATAAAAAGAAGATGGTAGAAATTATACATCAAGACCTTAAAGGGCCGTGTCGGCCTCCTACGTCTCAAGACTTTTGAGCGTCAATTTAAATTTAAATATATTTGAGAGGCTCCCAAAACTCCTCTATTCTTCATTTTTTTTTTGGAAAAATGTTTTAAATGCGAGTGATACGTTTTTCTCTGTGCGGTTAGCATTTCAAGTTTAAGAAAATCGTTGTAGCCGTTTTCGAGAAATCTCAAAAACCTATTCTGCAAAGTCGAACTTCTGGTTGACTGCCTTTTTCAAATTTGAAATTCTATTAATGCTGCTAATGTTATATAAGTGATAAAACCATGCATTGTACTGAAGGGCACGTTAGAGGAAAGCACAACGCTACTTTTGCTTCAGAACCCTCATGTAACAATCAATTTTCACGGAAAAATGTTTCAAATAAAAGTGATAGGCATGTTTGTGTATGTTGGTTTTTCAGTGAATTCGCACTTCCCTTTGATGGATTTCAAGCGGAATCCTTGATGTGAGATGCTGTGGTAGTAGCAATAGGCGGAATATCAAGTTTGACCTTTCTGCGAGTTTTCTTTTTGGTTTTTTATTCACATACAGTCCGTTCGCTAAATACAATTTTATTCTCACTCAGGGCATCTATAACATGTATTTCCGGTGAAAACTAAATTTCGAACATTTGCCAATCACACTTCCTCTTACAGCAGTAGAGGCAAGTAAAAATAGTTGGAGCTGTTGTCATGGTAATTCCAAAAAAACTCAAACTATAGCCCATTCTGGAAAAGAGCACTTCTGGTTAACTGAATTTTTCAAATCAGGAATTCTAATAATGCTTTCAAAATATCTTAATATTTTATGTGCTGTTGTTTTCTTATGATTATCAGGAAAATTATTCCGTCATGCTTCTGGCGTCCCTGCACAGTCTGGCTATGCTCCGTATGTTCGGGATTTGTCCATACTGCCAGGAGATGGTCAGCAGCCATGATTGACTTCCAAGTCCGGCATACAGTTGCATTCGCTAGAGGGATAAACGTTGATTTTGCGAGATGTATTGCAAGATAATAATTACCAGTTGTCAGGCTGCCACTGTTTCCATTCTGGTTTTCCCCTAATGAATTTTGATTGAAACCTTCCGGTCGGATTTCTTAATGATGAGCAGAATACCAAATTGAAGTTCCTGCGATTTTTTATTTCTGGTTTATGTTGTTCACATATATACACTTATTTCCGAGTATCTGACACGAATGCAATGTTTCCACTTTCTACAATTGTAAAAGTAAGTAAAAATAGTATTCAAAGAGTATGCAAGTTTTAAGGATTGCTCACCAGATTCGCAAAAGAGAAATTGAAAGCACTGTTTAGTATCGGGAAAAAATAATTGAATGTAGAATCTGACTGGTAAGATAACCTAAGATAGGTTTCGTGCAGTTTATTCACTGTCAGTGTTGCCTATTCTTAGCAAAGAAAAAAAAAACTTATGTTACAGAAATACTAGTGGAAATATTTTGAGCTGACGTCATATAAATAATCCCCACAGAAATAAGTGCATATTTTTATCATTTTTTTCTATGTAAAAATCGAAGTAAGAGGATAATTTATTACTAAAATAATACAGCTTATAATTATGAATCATCATGTGTTTAGTTAGTTTTGCTAGTAGAGGGCGACATGGGAGATGAATCACATGTTACAGTGACGAAGTACACACTCATTTAATTATTTCAGCTGGCCCTTTCCTGTTTGGCGTTTCGTACACATGTAGGAGGTGTGTTACGTTAATAATAAAAAAAATATATAATATAGGGGGGGATGCGATTTGTTGCAAGTGTACCACGTGTAGGCTTGGTGTTGAATGCATTCCGCGCATAATTGCATTTGTTATTTGCTGACTTATAAAAAAAAACCCAAGACAGACTTAAACAAACACATACACACGGAATTTTTTTTTACTTCACATGTAGACGTGCGCGTATGGAAGACTTGATATCCGGTGGCTGGCCAACTCTATGAATATAAAGGAAGGGATAGTGCGGCGGGACAGGGCACAGGGGGATTCCAACGGTGTCGAGTGCAAGAGGCGCGCTCTCCTGTACAAGCCGTGAACTGCTCTTACTCTCCGGCTTCAGTTATCTCTTGGCCGTGCGAGCCAGCAGGTCTCCTAGTAAGGTGGCCTCCGTGTATGGATATTGGTGGGCGTGTTTAGTGATAGAATTTTGTTTTTTATAGATAAATTATTTTGCGAAATTATTTGCATTTTGTTTGTTTAAAATATAATGAATTCATCTAGTCGTGTTTTTTATTTTTTGGGGGGTTAAAGGAAACTGCTTTTCTTCACCTTCCCTCCCCCACAGCGGAAGAATAAAAAAAAAAAATCAGTGTTCACAGTTTGTTCAAAAACTTATTTTTTTTAAGTTTTAGCTAAATATTTTGTATTGTGTGAAAGTCTTCACAATTTTTTCCTTTTTATTTGGATGAAGAAACAAATTTAAAAGTTTAAACAACATCAACCACAACAATGCCATCAAAAAATCAGTACGATTTAGTGCAAAATGACGACTACGATACACGGATACCTTTGCACAGCGAGGAGGCTTTCCACCATGGCATCGTATTTCAAGCTAAGGTTAGATTTCATTAGAATTCTTTTTTTTTTATCTTCGTTTATAAAGAAATATTGAATACATAAAATCTAAATATAAATAAATAAAAAAAAATTAACTACAACAAAAACAAAAATTGGCGCTCCAACTGTGTTTGCTGGGGAGCAAGATATTGTGACACCATTGCATTGCCGTTTCCATGGTAACCGTACAACTTTTGCTTAAGTTATGTTTAGTACGTTATTCGCTATTATTTTGTTTTTATTTTTAGTACAATTTTTTTTTTTTTTAATTGCTTTTAGTAGTGATTATTATTTTAAAACGCTAGGCCTAATTGTAAGTGAAAAATTAGTACCTGTTTTTTTTAACTTGTGTCTAAAGTTTGTATAGTAAAGTTGCTTACATTATCCAAAACTATATTGAAACAAACAGAGGAGTTTACAATATAATGTCTGCGGTGTTTTTCCTAGATTTGAAATTCATAAAAAGTTACAGAATTTTAAAGTGTTATATTCAAAATATCCACATTAACCATAGTTGTGTTTGGCCATTGTTAATTAAACAAACAAAATATTAGTTGGCTGAAAGCCAAAGAAAAAACTTAGTATCTTAAAAGTTTATTCGACGTTTCGGACACCTTTGGGGTCCTTCCTCAGGAACTGCATAAACATTATACTCCAATGCTTCTAGGTTTTTCTCCCTACATTATGTAGTTTTCTGTATTTCTCTTTGTTTTGTCCATGGAGTTCCCGAGGAAGGCCACCAAAGGTGTCCGAAACGTCGAATAAACTTTTAAAGATAAAAAGTTTTTTTTTGGGCCCCAACTAATATTTTGCTTATTTTCAAAATACTTTAGCTATCATTATTTCTATTTTATACACTTTCATTGAAAATGATAGAACCACACCCTCGATTTTCCGACCATATAGCATCAGGCCCAAAAAGGTTTCCTTCAAAGAGCCCCTAACCGGAAATGCGACTTTATTGCAAGTTTTTTTAACTTCAGGTTTTACGAGATTTTTCAAAAATAGCCTCAACGATTTCCTTGAAACTTCGTAATATGTGTAATACACATTTTGTTCTATTACTTTTAATGGAAACATTTAGCTGGGAAAATGGATTTTAGAGACGTTCTGAGGACCACTGACATCCATCTAAAGATAATCATTATAATTTAAATTATATAATAAATATATTGCTAAAATTCCGCATTTCGAAGAAATATAATATAAACTTATAACCTGTGCATGCATTTGCTCACATAAACATAGTAACTAAACTTTTTATCTATTATTTGTAATGTGTAACTTATGTTATGTGTAACTTATTTGTAACTGTGCTTGTGATAATGGAATCGCTTTCATGTATAAAGTGTAATGAAGAAATTGATGTGTCTGATAGATCACTTAAATGTGATGGTTGTTTATGTTTATTGCATGTAAACTGCAGTGGTTTGTCAGCAACTGAGGTTAAGTGTATGTCAATTCAGAAACGACACCTGAAACTATTATGTAAAGACTGTGAAGTTGGTTTGTGAGATCTCCCGGACATCAAGATCATGCTATGTAATTTATCTCAACAAATTGCAGACCTCGATGCAGCTCAGTCGTCTCATGTGTGTAAGTGCTTACAAGATACTATACAAGGTAATTATCAGTCTATTTCCGAGGAAGTATTAGCCGAAATAAATGATCGAAATAGAAGAGTTAACAATGTCATCTTATTTAATGCAAAAGAATCGGATGCTGCAACAATAGAAGAAAGAATTCTTACTTAGTTTCAGATTGCTCTGCGAAATTAGGTAAGACTGAACTTATAAAGGCGACAAAAGTTATTAGACTTGGTAAATTCCCCATCCAAGGTAAACCTTGACCTTTAAAGATTGTTATGTCCAGTGTCCACGAGGCCCATGAATTTCTTAAATTTCGTTCATGTGTAGATCCACACTTACGTATAACACTTGATAAAACGGAAAGGCAGCGTAATGTGTATAAAGCTTTATATTCTGAAGTGCAAAATAGAAGAGAAGAGGGATAGAACAACATAATGAATAAGTACATCAGAGGACGTACTGAGATTGTAAGCACCCGCTCTAATTCAGATGAACATCCAGTAAATTCGAACCTTAAAAACTTTCAATAAATCTGGCTGTGTTTTACCAAAATGTTCGAGGACTTAACACAAAGTTAGATAAGTTTAGATTAAATATCCAATCCATCAACTGTGATGTGTTGTCAGAAACATGGCTGATAGAAAGTGTAACAGACAATGAGTTAAATTTGTTAATTACAAAATTTTACGTTATGATCGAAATGGTCAAATTAGTGTTAAGAGTAGGGGTGGTGAAGTTCTCTTAGCCATAAGAAATTGTTTCAATGTTAAGCAACTCGATGCTCAATTGTCTAATATCGAACATGTTTATATCCTATTAAATTTTCTAAGTTATCAGATAATAATAGGTTTCAGAGACATTTTCCGTGATAGCCTGCTTCATTTTGCGGTCAGCGACCGGTTTCGGGCGTTCACTCATCATCAGGATGTTTTGTTTGAACAGTGTAATAACATAGACTTGCACAGAGCAAATAAAGTTGATACACTCTGAGTGAGATACACACTGAGAATATTTGCTCTGTGCAAGTCTATGTTATTACACTGTTCAACAAAAACATCCTGATGAAGGGGGAACGCCCGAAACCGGTCGATGACTACAAAATGAAGCAGGCTATCACGGAAAATGTCTCTGATGCTTTCCATCTCTGTGGAACCCACCACCACAACAAATAATAGGTTTGTTGTGATGGTTGGTTCCGCAAAGCTGGAAAGCATCAGAGACATTTTCTGTGGTAGCCTGCTTCATTTTATATACATCCCACTACTAGAAGAGTAGTGACTACATTTATGAAGAATTCTGTAATAACCTAGAAGACTTATGTATCTGTTAGATTTCCGAATGCTAAATTTTTACTTGTTGGTGATTTTAACTTACCTCTTACTGATAGTAATTCATGGTTAGATACTGCAGATGGATTACCATCTAATAATAAAGTTAAATTATTATATATGTCTGTGATAAAATTAATGAACTTTAACAAGGTATTAAATATTTATAATAATATGTTAGACTTGTTGTGGTGGTTGGTTCCTATGTTAGACCTAATATTTACCAATCTTCCAGTTGGCTCAGTAAACAGTGCAGGCAATGTTCTTGTAGATATAGATCATTATCATCCATCATTGGAATTTAATATTAAAATTACAATTTCTAAAATCAGTTCGCATATTTCATTGGATCAATTTAACTTTAATAAATGTAACTATAATGATATTGTGAGGTACATGGATGATAATCTAGATATGAAACTTCTGAAAGATTGTGATAACATAGATAGTTTGGTGTCTAAATTTTATTATTTTCTAAATTGTGCAATTCGTAAGTTTGTTCCTGAAAGGAAATTAGTAAATCCTACTTTTCCGGTATGGTATTATGATGTACTAAAAAGCTTGATTAAACAAAAAAAAAAAAAAACGCATAAAACATACAAATGTAGAAATGATAAAAAAATCTTATGATCTCTAAACAACAACGCAGCCAATGTAAATATCAAATGAATGTTGATTAAGCTAATTATATCACTGATGTTCAGAGTTCAGTTGTTAATGGCAACATCAAATATTTTTGGTATATCAAATCTCTAAGATGGTTTACCAGATACTGTTTGTTTGGATACCCTAGAGGCCGAATACGGTCCATATATGTGTAACCTTTTTGCTTTATTTTTCTCTAGTGTGTACAAGCAACTAGATAATGTTATAAATATTCTGCATTATAATTTCAATCGAGATATGGATGTTGGTAATATTGTAATAGGCGAAGAGGAAATACTTAAGGCTCTGAATTAGTTATATTTCAAAAGGTACTGGTCCTGATGGTCTGCCTCCTGCAAAACCTTAGTGCAAAATCTTAGCAAATGTCCTGGCTCCTCTGCTTAATGTTATCTTTAGTTTATCTCTTTCTTCTGGTTATTTTCCTCAGTACTGGAAACTCACTTATATTACTCCTGTTCACAAATCTGATCATAAAAGAAATGTTAAAAATTATCGACCTATTGCAGGGCTCTCTCTTATACCGAAGATTTTTGAAAAAATAGTGTCGGACAAATTATATCCTTGCTTATGTCGAATTGTATCTCCTCTGCAATATGGCTTTATGCCTAAACGCTCCGCTTGCTCAAATCTACTCGTTTTTGAGCAATATACCATGAATTCTCTTGAGGTAGGCAATCTGCAGGTTGACTACATATATACTGACCTGGCAAAGGCCTTTGATACTGTTTGTCACAAGTTTTTAATTGCAAAACTCAAAGCTTATGGGGAACTTTTTTAGCTTGGATTAGTAGTTATCTGACTAATAGGAACATAATTGTGAAAATTGGTTCACATTGTTCTGAAGCTTTTGTGTTTCAGACCCCCGCAGAGGTCTTATCTGGGTCCACTTCTCTTGCTTGTTTATTTTTTCTGTATAGTTCGAATATTGCTATTTTCATAGGATCATCTTTCTTAAAGTATAATAATTATCCTTTTTGTCTTAAAAATTAATATTACTTCAGGAAATTATACATACAATTGAATACATCTCTAATAATGGGTGTCATCTCCAATATATGTACCTATCATATATTACAAATAATTGTGATAATAAATAGTACTTTAAAACTTGTAATCTAGTGTCATGTTGTAGGTTATGTTTATACTTATGTAAGAGGATTTGTTCCGTATATATAATAAAAATAAAAAATAGAAATTGAACGGAAATGCAAATTTTCGATCTTTCCTATTAACCGCCAGCGGCTTTCTTTCAGCTACTCTATACAACGATCTATACTTTTGTTAGAAAATTGTTTTTCTTTCGAGAAAACTGATTTTAGAAGGATTTCCAGGCAGCTGGGTGGGGATGCGTTCCCCTCTCCATAGGTTGGTTCCTCCGGATGTATGATGTCCTTCAATTGGTAGAACCTCAAAGTTTGAAGAAAATTTTCTTTAGTAATGCATGTAGCGCTTGTAACTTGTAGGCAGAGTATGTCTGTGTGAGTTTTTCAAGTCAGTTGGTCCAAGATCGAACTCAGTTTTTCTACAAATATATGCAACTTTTGTTAAATTAAGATACTAAAAATAATAATACATATCATATTATAATAAGTCTAGTATACCAGCCGTTCATTAAATTTAATTAATATATGATCTCTTACTCCTCAGTTAGAGGAAGTATTGCGGTCGTTTCGAAATTGAGTTTTCACCGGAAATAGTTGTATTGAGATACCCTGAGTTCGAAAAGAAATCTCAAAACGAAAAATCGAAGGTACCTTAAATTTGGTAATACCACTGCATCTAACACCAAGGTTTCAGAAATGCTACAGTGATATACATTAAACTGTGTATATTATCTACACACATAAATATCTATCACTAATCGGAGCGATGTGCGAACTTTATAGAATAGGTACTTTTTTAAAGCATTTTCTCGAAAACTATTGCAACCGATTTTCTTCAAACTTGGCCGCAATATCTGTTGCATAGGGAGCAGTGACCCCACGTGTTACCACAGCTCAGTACTCCATGCACTTCGTCAGAACGATACACAATATACTTGCACTGCATACACTCTGCTCTTTACAAACGAGGATAAACAGTACACAAACTAGGGTCTCCGTCCTAGTTAATTGGCGTAAGCCAAGGGAGAAGGAAGGGATTAGCTCAGTGGTTAGCGCGCTGGACTAGCAACGCGGAGGACCCGGGTTCGATCCAGCTGTCTGCTATTAGATTTTCTCTTCCTAGGAGCCTCTACAACTCACTGTCCGGTGATGGGTAGTGTTGTCTGTAGCTAGAAAACACTGCTTGGAGCTTGGCAGTGCACTGAGAAGGCTCCGGGGGGCCACAATAGATTTTTCAGGTCGCAGTGCAGTTTCCCTACAATAATCTACAATCTTCTTCAAACATGGAATACTCCTACATATTTGCAGTGCAAATTTTAAAGAGAATGTTTTAATTAAATTGCATTAATTGGAGTAATGCAAACTCATGTGAATATTTCACACCAGATTTTGTTTTTCTACCCTTCACCAACTTACCCTTCACCTACCTACCCTTCACCTACCTACCTTCACCCACCTACCTAACCTGTACCTACAACTTCATGAATACACAGGTAAAGAAAACTGTCGCGTGGGGGGAACATTTTACAGCTTTAAAACGGAATTGCTTTCAGCTTTTATCTATTTTCACATTGCCTCTTTATATACACATATATCCTTCATTTCTTTCTCTCACTGCCTGTTGAATTTAATGGCTGGTGTTGGATCGGTCCTAGCCGTTTCCATTTCACATTGGCCCCAGAGTTAACTTTCCAATCTTTGTTTCAGAAGATAGAACGAGATTTTATTCTTCAGCTGCGTTTAACTCCTTTTATAAGATCGATAAAGATTTTACTCTTATTAGTTAGTTCTGTTTTGAGATCTGTTTTAAAATGAGCATTCAGATTTTGGTTAATATTGCTGAAGACGTTCAATGTGCTGGAAAGAAATATTAGTCATTAATTGCTACTAAATACCCGAATCTAAACCCCTTATTGGAAAACAATTAAACGAAATTTACGCTATTTATTAGTTGCAATTCTGGCGGAACTGTATGTTCTCATTCAAATTTTAGCTCAGCTATTCTCAATTGCAGGAAAGAACAATTTGCGATAGGTAATTATGTTGAAGTGCCTCTGTCCCAGAATTCTCCTTCAGCAAAAGGTATTTCAGGTGAACCATTTCTTAATTCCCTGGAAAGCGTTTACTCTCATTAACTTGTCACATTAATAGATGCCATAGCTGATATAATGTCTCTGGTACAAAATTTGCCTACCAAAATCTGGTATTAAACACTCCACACGACTTTCCCTAATTTCATTTCTCATAGTTCTAAAAGAAAAATGTTCTTTAACGTCAGATTTTCACTATAAGGATATAAAGAGGTATTCTAAACTACAATGAACAGCACTCCAATACGCACTAGAATAGTGTTACGTCCCTGCATCTCCAAACTTCCTATATTAAATTTTCTTGGAACAAAAAATCAGACGTAAGAGTTTGTCCTTCACATGATTAATCAGGAAAAGAAGTAGGTAATTTGCATTTTCGGTCACTTGATTTTCCGAAACTTCGGAATGTTAACAATATATTTAATTTTTATAACAGTTAGAACCTTAAACCACTCTGAAATGGTACTTTAGAGGAAAACTTCACATCACCCTTTTCCCAGAAAACCAATTTTTTTTCTGGAGTTTTCACTCGAAATGCAGGTTTTGAGGTCCCCTGAATAGAAAAAAAGTGGCTCAGGATTTTATTCATGCTCGGAATTTTGTCAACTTATTCAATTCTAATTAATATTATTTAAATAATAGAATTGTATAATATCTAGAATAAACACTTTAGAGGAAAACACAACCCCACCCCTCCTCCAACTAAAGTCCCTTAAAAAGAATTTTCCGGAGAACTGTTTCAAATAAAAGGTGTAGCTCTTTATATTTGTAAAATCGATATTTTAAGTTTAAAGAAAATTGATGAAGCCGTTGTCGTATATATTGCAGGAAAATGAAATAACTGTTGATTAGAAACGCACTTCCGGTCAACCGATTTTCTCCAAACTCCGAATATCTGCAACATATATAACTCTATTTAATATTATTTAGATCGTACAATTTAATAATAAACTGAAACAGGTTTTTAGAGGAAAACATGACTCCTCACCCAAAAGCGGCTTTAAATGAATTTTCTCAGAGAAATGTTCCTAATAAAAATATGTCGCACTTTATATGTAAAATATTGTTATGCTAAGTTTAAAGAAAATCGAGCAATTTTCGCAGAATTGTGGAAAATCCACTCAATAAAGTGATCCTTCCGGTGGAGCAATTTTGACATATAACTTACTTTCGGATCCCATGGTGACCGAAATGGAATATCCAGTTTGAGTTTCCTGCGACTTTTTTCTCACACACAGACACAGTCCAGCGGACAGAGAGAGTGAGATAGTAACAGACACACACACACACACACACACACACACACACACAGTCCGGCGGACAGAGAGAGTGAGTTGTGACAGAGACACACACACAGTCCGGCGGACAGATAGAGTGAGATAGTAACAGACACACAGACACACAGTCCGGCGGACAGAGAGAGTGAGGTTGTGACAGAGACACACACACAGTCCGGCGGACAGAGAGAGTGAGTTGTGACAGAGACACACACACAGTCCGGCGGACCGATAGAGTGAGATAGTGAACAGACCACACACACACAAACAGTCCGGCAGACAGATAGAGTGAGGTAGTGACAGACACACACACACACACAGTCCGGCGGACAGATAGAGTGAGATAGTGACTGACAGACACACACACACACACACACACAGTCCGGCGGACAGATAGAGTGAGATAGTGAACAGACACACACACACACACACACACACAGTCCGGCGGACAGAGAGAGTGAGGTTGTGACAGACACACACGCACAGTCCGGCGGACAGATAGAGTGAGCTAGTGACAGACACACACACAGACCATTTTCTAAAAACCACTTTTTCGTAGAGGACCTTAAAATGTGTTTTTCCGGTGAAGACTCGTTATAGAAAATTTGACAGAATTACAGTGCTTTCTGTTACCAGTCGAAGTAAATTATTGTGGATATTTTAACTGGGCTTGAGAAGTTATTAATATACCATTACTCTGCCTTAATTGATAATAATTAATTAATATATTATTTCTTTTTAGCAAGTGATTGCTTGATATGAGTGAAGTTTGTATTAAAACGTTCATTCATGGAGAGAGAAATTTTTCTTGAGAGTTAAGTTTTGTATGGAATTCAGAATAGTTGGAGATTATTTTCAGTTTTGTTTCTGAATTTAGTCATTACATAAAGGTTACATTTTTAGATTTGAAACAAACCATATGCTAAAAACAACACACGAGTCTTGTTAATTTGTTTCATGTGCCCAGCGGGTGTTTAATAACATAAAACTATCATTGATGTTTCTTTTTTACGTAAGCTTTCTGTATACAAACTTTGCCCATCATCTAATTAACATTATTATATTGTTTGCTCTGTGTGTGTGTGTGTGTATATCAGACAATTGAAATGCTTGTTGTGGGTACACTGTCTACTTAAATTGGTGATTTTATCGAAAAAGAAACAGTTTTTTGTTAAATCGATATGCGTTTAAAAATAAATCGATCGGATTTGTTCTAAAGTTCTACAAGATTTAGTTCTTAAAAGTTATGTTGACGTTGGTGGGAAATGTGTTAGACCGTTTATCGTATCTTAATGTGCAAGAAACAAATTATTAATAGTTTCTCTTATATCTGTAAGAGAATCAAATTTTTGGGAACTAGGTCAGGATATTTCATAAAGAAAAAATCTGGTAACCTCAGACTTTCTCTCATTCCTTTTAGTTCAAATATATACAGTTTTCCTTGAAATCAAATTTTACATATTTAACCTAACATCAATACAAAGATGGTGGTGGTGGTGGTACTTATCTACTAATGTTGGTAGGTAGCCAAGTGATTATATTGTGGTCAAATAGGACGCACCAAAACCACTGAACCTACTGCATAAAACCTGTCAAATTTAACGCCACAAATTCCCGTACAAATATTCAAAATTTTTGTTTTTGAAAAAATGTTACAAATAAAAGTGATATGTTTATTAATTGTGAGCAGTTTGCAGGAAGTTTAAAGGAAATCGTAGTAAACGTTTTCAGAAAATTCCAGAAACCACAAAGATTTAATGAGAACGTTGAAGCCATTTTCGATAAAATTAGGACAGACTAGAAAAAAAACATTCAGTAAAATCGCACTTCCGTTTGATTTTGCCCAAAATTTTGGGGAAATTGTAGCAGATGGTAGCACCTAAACGGAATACCTATTTTGATCTTCCTTAGACTTTTCGTTGATTTGACTTTGACCATTCGCTAAAAACACTTTAGTCGTACTCCAGGGACTCCAAAACATGTATTTTCGGTAAAGATTGGATTTTGAAAATTTGGCGCGATTGCAATACTTCCTCTTTACTGGGAGGAAGAGACAATAAAAAATTGTCAGCTGAAATTTGTGAATTACAATTACGAAGAAGAGCGAGAAAACATCCGCTATCATTTTGGACGAGAAAGTCGGACATTGAAACTCTTTGATTGTGGTCATACTGCTTATTACGAATTTTTAATTTCTCTCACTATTTCCGTGTAGCACTATAGACAGCTCCTATAACTTCATATAGGGGGTAATAAAACTATCAGCTCTAATCCGAAAATACCTCCTTTTATAGGTGTCATTCACTCCTTCATCACCACGTCACCCTCCACCCCGAATCACCTTTCTTACCCCCCCCATCATACTCACTTGGTGTGATGGTTTCGTATGTCGCATTTCGCTTTCGGTTTTCACCGAATAGGTCCCGGCAATAAACATTTTCAGTGTTAAAAATTCGCCAAAGAATATCTGGTTTCTGGGTTTGTAATCATTCCCTCTACACATCCAACAAACTTTGAAATTTTATACGCCTTTTCCTTGATGATTGGGTGGGATGGGAGAGAAAAATTACTTAGTATTGTTAGATCAGAAACAATAACTTCACTATTTAGCTCGGTCAAAAAGCTATTATTGCAATTTTTTGATTGGCAGTCTGTTTAGATAATTCTTCAAGTTAAATATAGCCGTTTTTATTGGCTCAATACCTTCTGTAGAACACTATATAATCTGATACTTGTTCTTTATTCAGTACAGCCGGCAGAAATATATTAAAGGCCAAGTCAAAATGTACCAGTAAATATTTACTGTAGCCTATTTGGCGGTCCTTTGATTTCTTTAGTTTGCCCCGTCAGTCATCCCTCCCACTACCCGCTTTCTAAGTAGGTTCGATTGTAGTAGCATTATTGCTTGTGTTACTGTTAAATATAGTTTTACAAACACACGGAAAGTTCTATTTGTGTATTGTAAACACATATTATGCTAATAAATAATCAACATTGTATGCTATTTACAAAACTCTGGTGTGAAATACTCACACACTTCCTTTCCCTGCAGTTACATTACATGACATTACATTACATTTATACTTGACACAAATTTACTACAGTTTTTGCTCAATGTTTAGTTGCCGTAAAATAAATAAATCAAACATCTGAGATTCTTTACAACTTCGGTAAAAACTTCATGCAGTTACCATTAGAAGTTTAAAGAAACTGGATGAATTCATTTTTTCTAGAAAACTCTGGAATCTAAAACACATACGGCGCTAAAAAGAGCTGTTTCCAATGAAAACTCACTTTCCACAATTAAGGCATTCGTAACTCTTCCTCTCACGTACTACAAGAATGTAATAAAAATGAATTTTTGCCAAATGTCAAAGACATTTTGTTTACTTTTGTTAACTTTATACAGTCTAAATATTACATATAACATACTGAAGTATGAGTATACTGTGTGGAGTGCATAGTATAAAGTATAATTTATATATTATACTACTTGTTAACTACTGACTAATTTATTATAATTTGTATTCCTTGCAATCAAGTTGATCAAATTACATACAGCTGCACGTGGTAAAACAAGTTCCCGCTCAAAAGCAGAACTTGTCCCGCTTAGTAGAATGATCTTTCCCGCCAATACTGGACAGCTGTTTTTTTTTGTCTTCAAATAACCTTGAACTCATTTGTGAATATGTCCATATACTCTTTAGTGATGCAAACCAAGCAACAAGCAACATTTAGATGGAAAACACATATCCACACACACACACACACACACACACACATCATACTCATACAAACGCGCAAACAGCAAGAATAAAAATAAAAACTAGTTGAATTAAATTGATTGTCCTTCAAATGTTGTGTCAGTTCTATCAACGTAGCGCTACAATCGTCTCACGTGCACGTCACATATTCTCTCCTTCAACAGTCCATGGAATCAATCATCATTCACCTCTAATCAAAATGTCAGCTTGATTTAATTTTATTTATTTATCTTTTTTTGCAAAAACACAATTCTAAACACTCTTCTTACTCACACTTAAGAGAAAATAGGAAGTATTGCGATCGAGTCAAATTTTTGAAATTGAGTTTTTACCGGAAATACATGTTTTAAGCGTGTGAACAAAATATTTCGAAAATGAAAAAGTCGCAAAAAGCTAAAACTTGGAATTCCGTTCAGACACCAAGGTTTCGGGCAAAATCTTTACTGCGACTTTACTGATTTCTTTTATTTTATTTTCGCGATTTTCTTGAAAACGGCTCCAACGGATTTTAGCAAGAGGGGGGGGGGGTCTATCACTTTGGTTTGAATTTATACTGCCTCCTCCCACCATTTTATGGCCAGTCCAATTAAACCTTGTTAACGCTACAATCTTTAAAAAAAATTGTTGATTGAATTGTATTAATTGGAGTAAGAGAAGGTAAATGGATTCTATATGGTCTGATACATATATACATTACATTACTGTGGTACGAACAAATTATCTTAAAGACGAAGTCACAGGGACCCGTTTTTTTAAAGAATCTATTAGAGAAGCCTTTCTATGATTGGTTATAATCTCAGAAATAATTTCCAGCATTACCCAACCACCTTTTCAAAACGCTCAAAGTTGATATCCCGTTCTGAAAGCGGACATGAAATTTGAAGGTGAAGTTTTTGATTTAGTGGAAATGCAGACGAACCGAAGTTTATTATATGTGATTGAATGAAGCTTTGTTTATATACAGCTTTGTTATGATACCTGTATATAATATATAGGTATCATTTCATTTGATATATTGTCATACGGCTTCCCACCATCGTTATTGAGGTATAATGTAACGACAGCTTAGGGCTTTAGTAAAAATTCCAAGTTTTTGAGAATCTGGTGTGAACCTTACTCCAATTAAAGTAAAGTAAAGTAAAGTAATGCCTATTTTTTCAGGCGGGCTTAACGTCCAACTACCAAATTAGGTGTCGTGGACGGGGGCGGAAGCACCTACTTTACGATTAACATTTTTTAAACAAATATAAAATTTAGCAGTTATACGCTGGACTCGAACTGGGGTCCAACCCCAGTACACCAACACACTGCCCCCCCCCCCAAATACTCCAATTATTACAATTCTATTGAAAAATTTTCTTCATACGAAAAATTTTCACTAAAAGTTTAGTTGCATTGACATTAGATATAAGTGGGGGAGATTGTAGTTGTTGGTTTTTTTCTAGGACACACAGACATTCCTGAATGTAACTACATTGTGCCGGCGCCTCTGTCACACCTCAGCAAAGTAATAAGGGCAGTTCAAAGTTAAGTCTAAATACAGGTTTCACAAAAGTACCCTGGAACCATTTTTTTCGTTTCAAATGATTACATAAAAGTACAGCCAGTTTTCATAGCTTTTTTATTTTATTTTATTTTTTTAAGGCGACTCAACATCCATAGCCATTTGCGCCCGGAGCCTTTTCATTGTACTGCCGGCCTCCGCCCAGTGTTCTCTTGTTACAGACAACACTGTCCATCACCGGACAGTGAACTATAGAGGCTCCTAGGAAGAGGAAATCTAACGGTAGCAACTGGATTCGAACCCTTGATCTCCGCATTGCTAGTCCAGTGCGCTACCTTAACTTTAAAGAAAAACCTAGACCATTTTCCTAGAAAATTCCGAATAATTCAGAACTTGACAGTCGTACTTCCAGTTAACCAATTTTCCGCAATTTTGCAATTCTAGCAATGCTCTTAATATTGTATAGGTGGCACAACCATACATTGTACTGAAACTGGTACTTTAATAGAGGAAGAACCCAGAACTCTTCATAGAAAAATGATTCAAATAAAAGAAATAGATCTTGTTGCGGTAAATAGGTCGCGACTTAAAAAAAAAATACACTCAATAAAGTCGCTCTATCGGGTCGAATTTTTTAATAAGTAATGTGAGACTTTCTTTTTGAAAGAAACATCTCTTTTATCTATTTATTTAAATCCACTTAAGAAAACACTCAAGGATTAGAAAAATGAAATAATAAATATGTAAATCGGTTGAATGAAAAGTTTCCTGAAAAACTATTTGAGTCTGTATAGATCATAATTTCTTGCTGAGATTGGGCTCTAAAAACTTTCCCACGAAGAACAACTAACCAACTGTTCTATCGTTTGTTCATAAAAAAAAAATGATTTAAATCATATGTTTTCAAGGTTATATATATAATCATCAGCTGATCCATTAATTTTATAGTTGACTTTCTTTTTATGTAGTAAACATTCTTAAAAGAACTTTTAGTTTAATTAAGCAAAATTAAAATAAAAAAAATTGAAGTAAAGAACAAAGAAAACCCCCCAGAACTTTATGAGTATTTATGTTAAGTTTAATTGGTAGAAAAGTTTTAATTGGATGAAAGCAGGTTTTGCTCGCAGACTGCTAGTTCTTGTAATAAATAAATTAATTTTTTAATTAAAAAAAATTATAATAATAACGCTTATACGTCAAATTAGCAGTAGTGTTAAGAGTCGCTAGAGTAGTTGATGCATTTTAAGTTCTTCTTACCTTGTAAATAATTTAAAGTTAAATGTTCATGTTACTGATCGATTAGGAAGAGTTACCGTATTTCAATCCTGTCAGAAAATCAGTTTGTACGACCGATTCATTGTGACTATGTTTGATTAAGTGAAGAAAACATTTTTTTGTACGGCATTTTATGGTCATTTAGCCATTATTTAGTCTCCAAGAAACATTCATTTAGTTCTTTACATCTTCATTTATGCAACGTTTCGGCCTTCTTGACCATCTTCAAGCTGTAATTTTACAATCCTCACTGTTACATGTTACTTATATATTATAACACTCATTGCAATTTTTAGAGTATTAGTATGTTGTGGGGGGGGGGGGGAGATCTTACTCTTACAAAACAGAATCAAATGTTTTGATCTGTTCAAAATCGATGCCACTAACATATCTAGAGCTACCAACTATCATCGCTTTCATTTTACTGATATTAAAAGATAAATTTTTATCCATTGCCCAGTTACAAACAGAAGCAACATCATCATTTACACATCTGATTCCATTCTCCAATTCATTACAAGGAACATAATAATAGAGAATCAAATCATCAGCATAAATAAGATGGTTACAGTTTAAGATAGCTGAAGAGATATTACTAACATAAATTGAGAACAACAGCGGACCTAAAACAGATCCCTGCGGCACACCAGAAGTAACATTTTCCCAGCATGAGCGAGCACCATTCATTCCAAGTACACATTGACGCCGTAACGAAAGATATGACTCAACCCATTTGAGAGCACTGCAAGAAAAATTTAAATTTTCAAGAACAAAAAGGAGTTTAGAATGGTTGACAGAATCGAAGGCCTTAGACAAGGCAAAAAAAAAACAAAATAGTAACCATTCGTTTGTTGCTGGCGTCTGGTGATGTATCTAACCCAGTAACTATAATTTATTTTACCTATTTTCAAATGGAAATCTCGAAACTGAACTGGAAAATTTCTAATTTTTTATTTACCTCTTTTTATTACTAAAAAATTACAAGTTATTAAAAATTACAAGAGGTGGCAAAGTGTGCGCTATGTAAGGTAATTCTCACTCGTAGCTCAAACAGGGTGTAGTAAATGCAAACTTTTATTTCAAATTGAGTGTGTTCACCTACCCTCCATGATTTGAATACTTTAAAGGAGTTAAATAAGCAATGGTATTGCTCTGCATTTGAAAAGGAGCTGAGATCTGGAAATGAAATGTCGCCGGCTGCTCCCTCCTTTGTGCGGACCGCTTCCAATTCCGATATACAGGAAGTGTTAAAACTACTCCAGACTAATACAGCATCGCTTAATAAATTTATGGAGGAGCAGAAATTGCAGTTTCTAGATGTGATCAAATCAGTAGAAGAATGCCCATAGCTTGATTAAAGATAATGCAACCGCTATCAATAACATGAAAACTAAAGTTGGCCTACTGGTGAATCAAGTAGACTCACTTACTCAAGAAAAAAAAGTTTTGGAAGAAAAAGTGGCTGGTCTGCAACTAACTGTTGAGCAGTTGCGACAGTCTACTAGAAGTAAAACTGTGGAAATAAATAATGTTCCAGTACAACCTGGTGAAAACACTCAGGATCTTTTAAATAAAATTGGTCTTGTGTTATATGTAGATGTGTCGGATGTGGATATAGTTTTCAAAGCCAGATCGGGTCCTAGTACTCTGGATCCCCCCCCCCCCCCGAATCCAGCCACCAACCATTGCAACCTTCCTCAAACAGAGTACGAGAGATGCATTAGTATTTAAGAAAAAAGTTAAACGTGATCTCTCTACTACTCACATTGGGTGGACAACTCAAGAAAGTTTCCCAATTTATATAAATGAGAGGCTGACGCCGTACTTCAAAAAGTTATACGGCTTGGCCAGAGCTGCTAAACGTGTGGGCACAGTTAGGAAGTTTGGGTAAAGGGTGGTAGAGTTCTTGTGAGGAAGAATGATGGCTGTCCTGTGGTTTCTATAAACACACCCGAGGACATCCCGAAATGATGCTTTTCATCCGTTCTACTGCTGGGTTTCAGTTGTCTGCTTGTCTCTTGTGTAATTTCATATTCATATTGTATTTTTAAAATAATATTGCTGCCATGCACATTCTTTGATATTTTCACTTTTTCTTTTTCCTTCTTGCTCTTAATTGAATGTATTTCATATTTCATTTTATTTTTTCTCATTTTTGTTACATTTCTTTTACAATTTTCATTAACATTACCATCATTATTACTATGTGTAGGATATTATTAATCATCAGATTTACTGTATCTACTATATTTAATTTGTTCTTATTCATATTATTTTTTATTCGTTTAGTATTATCATATTCCTCTTCATTTTTACATTCATGGTTTTTACAACTTCTCTTTAATATATTTCTCATTAAGTTCATCTTACTTAAAATTTACATGTGTCTTTCTTGTTTACTGATTGCAATTATCATTTATGTGTATGTTTATTTACTTTTTAATTTGATTTCTAGACTTCTTTTTTTTGTGATGGTGTGTTCTTTGTGTTTTGATTGTGATGGTGTTAATGTTCATGAAAGGTTTTTTACAAATGATCATGACAAGTAATCTATCTATTCGTCATGTTAACTGTCAGTCATTGCTTGCCCATTTTGACGAATTTCTACCATATCTTTGCTTCCATGCTTTATCTGAAACATGGCTAAAACCACATGTTAATGATACGGTAGTGAGTCTTAGTGACTACTGTTTGATTCGTTGGGATCGTCTTGAGATGACTGGCGGTGGTGTGGGTCTGTACGTCCTCAGAACACTCAAAGTGAAAGTTCTGGCTACCTCTGGATCTTTTTATTGTTCTCGACCAGAGTTTTTAATAGTAGAGATTTCTGGTCTAGAAACTTGTAAGTTACTCCTGAGTATCGTCTACCGTCCCCCTAAAATTGGCTACCTATCTGACTTTGAGTCAGTTGTAACTCAATATATACCTCTGTATAAGCATGTAGTCATTTTGGGTGACTGGAATACGGACATGAACTCCAATTCGTTTGACAGTAATTACTTAAGGAATTTCCTATATGAAAGCAATTTAACTCTAGTTCCTTTCTTCCCCACTCATCACACAGCTACCTGCCATACCTGGATAGATCTAATCATTGTTGATGACATTGAAAAGGTCATTCAACATTCCCAGCATCCTGTACCATTCCTTTCCTCTCATGACCAAATTGAAATCAAATACTCCTTTAAAGTTTCCCATCCTTCCCCAACAAATTTTGTTTACAGAGACTTTAAACAGTTTGTTTGGAGAGGTATCAGACTGATCTAGAAATGTGTGACTGGTTTTGAATTGTGAATCAACCTCTATTAATGAAAAAGTGAATTTTTTCAACAATAATATAATTAATGTTAAAAAATAATAATATAATTGTATAAGCATGCCACACTTCGTTCTGTGAGGCTTAAAAGGACAACTGCCCCTTGGTTGACTGAGGATATTCGTGTGTTAATGAGGGAGCGTGATTCACTGAGGCGAGCATTTACTCGTTCTCGTCGTGAGTCCGTCTACTCTAAGAACCGAATACTAAGAAATCAGGTACAGGCAAGGGTTAAAGCAGCTAAACGGGAGTTTTATTGCACTAAGTTTTCAGACATTAGGGATTCTAGAATGATGTGGAGTGAATTAAGGAAACTAGGTCTTACAAAGTCGAAAAATCTCTCTAGTTCCATTTTGTTCAGTCTCGACTTCTCCTCTTTCTTCAGCAAAGCGACTGACTCTACGATTACTTTTAGAACACTGACTATGCAAGTAACTGGTGACAACAAATTTTACATTCAACACATCACATTAGACGTACTATTAGATAATTTATTTAAAAGTAGATCTGAGGCTGTGGGTGTTGATGATATCCCAATTAATTTCCTAAAGAAATCCGTTCCTGTTATAATCCCTTCTCTTCTTGACATATATAACTTTTCTTTAACCAATTCAATTTTACCCTCTTTATGGAAACTACCTCTTATCCGCCCTATTACCTTCCTCCTTAGATGATTTTCGTCCAATTTCCATTCTTTGTGCTACATCCAAGCCTTTAGAAAGAATAGTTTCCAATCAAATTTTTGACTACCTTCTGACTAATAATTTATTAGATCCCTACCAATCTGGATATCGAAACAACTTATTGAACAGACTGCTTTATTAAAACTAACTGATGACATACGAGAGAGAGAGAGAGAGACCAATTACTAAAGGTACTTTTCTAACTCAGGTGACCTCAAAACTAGATTACCGGTGAAATGTCGATATCAGAATTTTACACGATTACAAAACCTACTTCCTCGTAAGAGAAAGAAAAAATTTGGAATTAATTGTAAATTATTGGTTCTAATTTAAAAAAAAGAAAGTAAATTAAAATAATGATTTAATACTAGACACCAAAAATCTGGAATCACAGTGTTGGTGAGTGACCTTATGGTGTGTAGTCGTGTCGAGATTCTGGTGTCAGAGTCTCTCTTCTCTCTCTCTCTCTCTTCTCACACACACACACTCACACTCACTATATCTCTCTCTCTCTCTAAGATTCGTAGTTTCAAGGACACATTCCATCTCGTACCAATGATACCCGTGTGCGCACGCGCAGTACATTATATACATTTCAATATATTGTATACATTTGTATGCGGTATTAAAAAAAAAATATATACTACATCAAAGAACCATTATTAAAACTGATTACACTATTGATAGGATTTGAACTTTTTTAAAATAATTATTTTAAGTTCAGTGTTATTTAAACCTTGGTTCGGAGAGAATGCAGAGAAATTGAATTGATTGCTGATCTATTTGATCCGAGTGCGTTCACAGTTACATCCTTATCACTTTTATTTGAGTCAATTTTCTGGAAAAACTGATTTCAGTTGATTTCTGGAGAAGCTGCAACTTGAAATTGTTTTTATCTCAAATGATATTCCTATATTTGTTGTGGTGGTTGATATTCCTATATAGTGTAGATGTTTAGCTGTCTTCAAGATAAATAAATAGGAGAATATAAACTTCATAAAAAAACTACTTTTTTGAGGACAGCATAACCTTACTTCCCCTCCAAAGCCCCCCTCCCTTAAAGAATTTATTTGGAAAAATAATTCAAACAAAAGTGATAAGATGGTTGGTATAACAAGTTTAATGAAGTTCCTTGGTGTCTTTATGGAGAAGGTCGCAAAAACTGAAAATAAAACTGCAGTAAAGCTGCACTTCCGGTAGAACCAGTTTGCTTCAGACTCGGAATTTTGGCATGGCATTTCGTTTTAATTAATATTATGTAGATGATAAAATTATATAATAAAACATAAACCCCACCATACCCCCAAAACCACTCTTAAATGAATTTTTCCGAAACAATATTTCAAATAAAAATTGTGTAGTAAATATCCAAGTTTAAGGAGTCAATTTTCAAATCAAGGAGCCAAATCAATGAAGTCATTTTTCGAGAAAATCGCAAAAAAAACTGATAAAATCGATTCATTAAAGTGTTACTTCCAGTTGGCTGGTTTTGATCAAAACCTTATTGTCGGGGTCCCATGCTAGCACTTAAACTAAATATCAAATATCAACTTTCTGGGATTTTCCGTTTTTTAGTTAGGCCTCTTACAGCAGTAATTCCATAATTTATTTATTGAATATCAATATTTTTGGTATTGCTTTCGGTTAATGGATATAAATATAAGAAAAAATTTATATTTTAAATGGGGCGCTTTAGTAATATTTGCTAATATTATACAATATAAAAAATCTAACAAAACATTAAAAGTTTAAATTGTCCATATAGTTATAAATTACTGTAGAGAAGGACATTCGCTTAAAATCTAGCATCCGTTTTTAATAATAATAATATCCAGGGCTATTTTTCACTTACTTGGGTATTTGAAGAGCGTGAAGCAATGAATCCGCCCTGTTTGGATTTAAAACCATTGTGGGATATACGAGATACGAAGGAACTTGGCCTGAGTATTAGAAAGTACATTAAATGATGCTGCCTGACGATGTCGAATACTTTTCTCCTGTAGCCAGTTCGCTTCTATTTATACCTAATTCTCCCTTCCTAGTAGGGAGTAATTAATACACTACTCAAAATTTGAAACGTTCCACCTACGAATTCGCTGAAATAGGCTACCTTAGCTGCGGACGGGATGATGTAGGTATTTTATTACTTTCTTAAAAAGTCTGTTAGGACAAAAAAAGTGATTTGTGGTGTTTTTCGGATGTTATGGATCATAATTAAATTATTGATTGAGATCCCATTACATCAATCAAGTCTCACTTCCGGTTGATGGTTTTTTTTGACCTAGATGCTTCTCAGAAGATTCTAAAAAAAATTTCAAGTTAAGTTTCCTGCAGTTATTCTGTTTGAGATATTTGCTTCAAATATATATACATATATATGTAAAAGTAAGTCCTTCGTACTTCTTTTAATTGAATTTAAATTTCACCGCGGGTCTGCAGGCACTTGGAATGATAGCTGAGGATAACCTGCATGGAGAGATACGTATATCGGACAGGTTATGTTGAAGTGGTTACAGTGAATTGTTGTGATTACAAGCAAACTGTTGTCATAATAGTGAATTAATAGCTTTTAATGTCGTTTCTTTTGTTCATAGAGATATCCAGTATAGCTATTATTTCATAAGAAACGGTTTTTTCCACATTATAAAACGACATTATCTACAGCTGTTAGTGAAAGAATCATGGATAAATTAAGATTTGAATTTTTAGTCAAAGCTGCTGACGACCCAAAAACGAATGTAATTTGTATAACCTCAATTACTACCATCAATAAACAGACGTTCATCTTTTCAGACCAGTTCCAACCAGCAAAACTACATGAAGCAGTTACAAACACTCAAACCTACCAAAAAGTGGAAACTACATTGCAAAGAGACGCGACAAACACAGGATGGATTTGGATTACAGATGAAATAAAGGATGTTTATATAGATGTAGACGGAAATATGCAGTTTAAGGGTTATTTCCTAGAGGAAATTACAAATACTCGGCAGCAAAATCCTACTGCGGGAATCTCAGAAGAGGCCTTAGCAAGAATCTTGGAAAATTTTTCTGAAAAAAGAACTCTACCACTGTCACCGTAGTATAACAAAATTGTCAGCAAAATTTGTAATAGAAAACTTCACAAGAAAAACCTCAAATGTAACCCAGTGGATGAGAACTTTTGAAAGCGAATGTACCCGTTTGGGAATAGAAGGGGATATTGACAAAATCCAAGTTCTTAGGCTATCTGGAAGAGTCATGTCTGGACTGGTATAGTTCCATGCTTATAAAACACACAATAAACTCAGCATGGTCAACATGGCGAGATAACTTGTGAAACTTATGCGGACAAAGGTTGGACACCAATCAGGTACGCACTTTCATTCAAATACATATAGGGCTCATTATTAGAATACGCTTTAAAAAAAGAAAGACAATCACATTATATATATCTATACTTATAAAAATTCAGATTGACTTGAAATTTTCACACAACGTTGCATTTCTATATAAGAGTGTTTATATATACTTTTTACTCCGAAGTTCCCACGGAAACAGGAACTTCTCCGAGCGTTTCGCGAGGTTGGCAGAAATAGACAGACTCAGACGCATTGCGATGGTGGCTCACTCTCTGAGCCTCTTTCTCAACTACTTATAGGTGTCTCTATTCCGATGTTCCCACGGAACAACCGGGAAATTCCGTGCTAAAATCCGTTCAAACGGCCATATTGCGTTAGCACTTGCTTCTTCAGGTATTGCTGCTACGTTGATGGAAGAAGGTAGAACAGCGCATTCAGCTCTTAAACTGTCATGACTTAAACATGCACTTCACAGCAAACCCAACATGTAACATTTCTAAAACATCAGGAATGGGAAAGGTTCTTCGGACGTGCAAAATCATTGTATGGGATGAGTGTACAATGGCTTATATATATATATATATATATACAGATACACACTTTGCTAAAAACAAAACAACCTTTTTTTTCTAACTCAGGGGACTTCGATACATATTTCCTGTAAAAACTGAATTTTCGCGAATTCGACACGATCGTAATACTTGCTCTTCTTGCTAGGGGTAAGAGAAAATGAATAAAATAAAAATATACTCGTACTAAAAGAATGTGATTCCAATGGGCCGAAAATTTTCGTCTTATCTAGAATTATAAAAGGGATAAATAAAAATAAAACACAAGAAAGATCAAAAATAAATAATATAATAATTTATTAATAGAAACAGGTCACCACTACTTGAAACAGTCGCTTTTCAACACACTCCACCTCTCATTCAGGTTTCTATAATACTCTCTCATCATTTTTAACTGGATATATGGTGATCTGATAATTTAAAACAATATTTTCTTTTAATAAGAAACAGCTGATAAAAAAAATTAAATAGCTTTTTCAATCAGCTGATTGATAAATCACTGTCATTTTTTATACAATGTTATTTTAATACTTTATTTTTTCTTAAAAGAAATTGCGATTTAGTGAAATTTGTTTATATTAAAAGTTTTTCAATGGAAGTTCAAGTGTTGAGGTCTCCTGAGTGCGAAAAAATCCCGATTAGTTACTAAGATACTAAATCATATACCTGACAGGAAGATCTAATATTAACGATACAAATAAAAGGACCTATCACCTTTATTTAAAGCATTTTTTATTCAAGTAAAATTGTTTCTTTTTCGTAATAAGATTGTGGAGGGGAGCTACAGTGTTGAGCTTACAATGCTGGAATTCAAAGTTTCATGAAAACCTATAAATGAATATGTTTATCTTGAATTTTGGAGAAATAGGTTTAATGATATTTCAGTAAACTTGGAACGCTAGCTAGCTGGACATTTCTGAATCGATTGCTTTTATTTTCCCTGCCTAATGAATTTAGGAAGTTCTTGGTAATCTGTGAGTTGGATTTAAATTTTTAAACTGCTGTTACAAAGTTTTTCTGGGGGCTGGCAGAGGGCCGTTTGCCATACAATACGGTCACATTCAAGTAAACCTTAACTTCTTAAAAACCAATCACTATAATTTCCCAACACCTATAAGGCCAACGAAAACGTTATGTAAAAACTCCAAGTTTTAAGAAGATTTGTAAAGTTACACTTCCGGTTGCTGTATTTTGGTTGGTTGGTCAACTCCCTGGTGAACTACAGGATCTATGTGGCTCTCTTAGGTATCTACTGGAACTCATTGTTTAATGATGAACTGTGTTTTGAACTTGTTTCTCCCAGTTTGGACTAGGGATCAAAAGAGTTGCCCGTCGTGAATGGGGTCTGAAGACTGGTGTGGTCTTGACTATCTATAGGGGCGTGATAGAGAATGTTGCAACGTACGCTGCTGCCTGTTGGTTTGAGAAGCTTGACATGTAGTCGGACAGCGGCACTCTATTTGTGCTCTGTAATAAAGGCTATGCGACATCTTCCACGGTCTCCTTACCGGTGATCGCTGGTGTGTAGCCGCTTGATCTCCTTGCAGAGATGAGGGCCTTACCCATAAGTATAGAAAGGGAAATGATTGTCCTTAATGGTGAGGAGCTGTCCAGTCAGACACCTCCTGCTCTTATAAAGAAAAAGATCCGAGAGTACGAGATGGGAAATGACAAAGACGCTGGGATGAAGCAGAGAAAGGGAGAACCACATATGAGTTCTTCCTCAACCTGCATCACTTAACCATCTTCCTAAATCCATCACAAACCATCGTCGATTCGATGGTTGGAGCTATCCCAAACCGTAACACAATACTTTACGGGCCATAGGAAGTCCAACTCAAAGCTTCATGAACTGGGATTGAAAGATTCCCCGAATTCTGAATGCGGTGAACGAGACACAGTTCTTTTCCGGTATCCTCTTCTCGATGAGGCAAGAATCCATATGGAATAAAGCTGAAAAGAAGAGGAGAGAACTGGTTGGGAGACTGCAAAGAATTGACTAAAAATACTAAAAATTTCAAAGACTGTTGAGATTGCTCGAGAAGTCGCGGTAGAACGTAGGACCGGACGGATATATAGAGTCCGCCTCCCCGTGACAGGGACGGTAACTTGCGCTTTGAATGCATGTTGTGCAGTGATTGGAAATGAGTTTGTGGCCAAGTTGCGTACAATGTGATTAAATTTTGGTAGGGTTGGAATGGTGTGTGAGGGAGGCTTCAGGGAATTTGAATTTGTTTGTTAAACCTTTGCGCGGAAAATGTTGGAAGCAAAGGAGAAGCGGGAGTTAGAAGGAGATTAGGTGGAATTAAGTTAGGTGGGGGATCTATGTGACACTGCCTTTGGAAAACCCACTGCATCTGCAATAACATGGTAAGTCCAAGCTTGTGTCAGGAGGATGTGTAAAACCGGAGGTCATGCTCAGGCGTTGCTGTCCATGGCCGGGCCAGTGACCATTCTAGGCCTTTCAGTAGGAGATCGGTTCTCTCTGCAAAAGTACCATGGTATCGTGAGCCAGCCCGGCAGAGTTCTGTCTCCGCGCTCCCGAACTGAGGAAAGGGTTTCGTGGTGGTATAGGTTTCGCAGTGATGATTTGTATTTGTTTTGTGGAAGAAAGTTGGCTGTTTGCTTTCGGGAATTGTTCCGCCTTCTTCCATTCCCTCACAACAACAGTACGGGTTGCACAGTTTGAGTTCTTCCCGGATCTGCATCACAGATTGTCGATTCGATGGATGGGTATTATGGTTTCTGAAAGCTCCAAGAGCTGGGGTTGAAAGATTCTTCGAATTGTGAATGCGGTTAACGAGAGTCTGTGCATCATGTTCTCTTCCGGAGAATTCAATGGAATTCAAGCTGAGAAGAAGGGGAATCAACTGGCCGGGAGATTGTAAAGAACTAACCAAAAGTGCCATAAACTTTAAAGGCTTTGTTGAGTTTACTCGAGAAGTTGCGGTACTACGTAGGTCTAGACGGATAAGTAGGGGTCCGCCTCCCCGCGGCAGGGACGGTAACTTGCCTACCGGCGAGGGCAGTTGACTATAGGCACCGGTTTTGGCGCTATGCGCTATGTATGCCAGGTAGTGGCCAGGAGTGTGTGATTAATAATAATAATGTACGCGTTGCACTTGGTTACGGAATGCCCTCTGCATCTCGATAGGCATGGTAAGTCCAAGCTGTGTCAGGAGGGTGTGGTAAAACTGTAGGCGATATACAAGTTCACGCTTGTACATGGCCGGGCCTAAAAATATTAGCTTTTTATGTAGAGGATTTAGGTCCCTCTACAAAATGGGACCTCGGGATCGTGAGCCAGCCTGGCGAAGTGTTACATTATTCACGATCTGAGGAATGGTTTCGTGGTGGTCGAGGATTTGCGATGGTGATAGCAGAGTCCCCTGATTCTCTTTGGGGGGAAGGGGGTTTGTTGCTTTCGAGAATAGTTCCGCCCACTTCCATTTTTTAACTTCATGCACGGGTTGTACTAAACACAAATAGTTGCAGGCATTAACATGTCTGCAAGTGTTAGCGGGAGATATGATTGTTGGGAGGATTTCAGCGGGTAATACTCGCATGGACGCCATGATTCCTGAAAAGAATTGCCCGGCCATAGTTTTCTACGAAGTATTACAATACAAGGATCAACAAACTTTGTGTCTTCACTTCCAGGTTGGTACTAGAATGTTCTAGAAGACCGGAAGAGCTTTCTTCATCTAATCTTGAAGTACGAGAAGATAACTAGTTTTTGCCAAATCAGGCACCACTCTCTCCTTCATTGGTCCCGAGCCTGCTGTTGCTTGGTCTTTGTCATACTACTTGTTACTTGATCTTTGTATAATACTACAATATGTCTGTCAAGCTTCCAGGCATCTGGACAGCTCATAGCATTCATCCGATGGATGTCAATTCATCAAGTGAGTTGTCAACAGTCTAAGATGATCATTTGGGAGAGGGTTCCTGACCGGGACTAATAATGTGATATCTGTAAGTATATGAGTAATGTGATTGCTGTATCTTATACGGGACTCTCTAAGACATCTGATTAGATCCCTTATTGGGTATTATGATATAAGGAGGCACCTCTGTGTAATTGGGGCTCAGGCCAGACTCCTTTTGATTAGAGTTTGTGAGACAGAGTAAGAAACCAGCATCCATCTTATGACAGATTGCTTGGATTGTGAAGAAATTAGATTTCCCTAAAGGACCTTTGGTCGGAACAGGGTGTCTGTGGAAGGGTTTAGGCTATTTCTACTTAAAGTGATTGTCCGATTTGTTCGGACCGTTTTCCTACACCCAGTTTGTGGTTATTGTTTTTCTTTGGGTGCTTTCCCGAATACGAATAACAGTAAATCAACAAACCTACTTCAATATAAAAAAATTTACTTGATTAGGGGTATCTTATTATTAGAAGTAGATGGTATGATTTCTGCGATCTAGTATTTTCATACTATCTTTTTCTTCATTATCTTGTTTTCCTCAATTAAAGAAAAAGTGAACCCTTCCGGAAAAACCCTTTACAACAATCGCCGCTGTCAATAGCGTAATCAGGACAGAGTACTATCGCACACCTATTTTGTAGCATTAAAAATGACATATCCAAAAATTCAGTCTATCACATCGGGGAGGGAGGTATGATATTCGGCCAAATGTTTAGTTGCTCCCTCCACTCACCCCTAAGATCTTCAATCAATCTGTGGAGCTTGATAATACGTACTACTAGGGTCCACAATGAATGGGAAAATCATGTTTTGTGGTTAATACAGTGTGGTGCCTTTATAAGCCGGAATAGTGTGGTACAAATCCGCTAGATAGAACAATTCTCAACACACACATACACACACACACACACACACAAAATACAAAGAGATCTGACACAATAGAAGCAATACTATGCCTGCACACACACACAGGCAGAGAGAGTGGTAGAGGTAGGTAGAAAACAGAGTTAGTTGTGTGAGCACTGTGGCTAATAAAACCTCCAAATGACGTAACAAACCCCCTAATGAGGCTAATACACAGAGAGAGGGAAGGGCTCACCACACACAGTAACTAATATTGAAGGCGCTATAAAGGATTAACCAGTCCTTGTTTTCTAATTAACTGCCTAACTTTTTAGAACAGCTGTTTTTATGCTTTTAATCAGAAAAAGTTTTCTAATTTCATCTAGAGGAATCAGTTCATATAATTATCACCTGTATTTATTACCTTATCACCTGTATTTAAACAAACATCTGATATTGTTAAAAATTTTAAAATGCAAAAAAGAGCGATTAAAACGATGTCGAAAAAAAGTTACATGAAAGTGGAAGACCACTTTTTCAAAAGCTACAAATTGTGACTCTGCCTTCTTTGTTTATATACAAGCTGGCCTTAAGGCAAAAAAGAAATAAGGATGCAGTGACTAGAGGAAATCAGCACCAGTATAACGTAAGAAGCAAAGAAAATATTGACTTACCTGTGACAAGGTTAAAGAAAACAGAATGGCTTCCAAATGTTGTTTCAATAAGAATTGTTAATAAAATCCCAGTGAATATAAGACAGTGGGAAATAAGAAAATTTGAGATGATTTTGAAAAAGTTTGTAATTTCCAACTGTTTTTATAGTGTAAAAGAATTCACTGATACAAACTGGAGCATTAACGACTTTGAACCAAAGTGAATAGTTTGATATTTGTTTGTTTGGTGGTTAGAGTTCAGTACATAGTACTACAGTCTTTTAAATATTTTATACATTCTTATGAAGTATTGTTATTGACGTGCTTTTGTATTTGATATGTTGAGATTAAAAAAAAAAAAAATACAAAGCCAGAGTTAACGAACTCCAAGCAGAGTTAATGAAGTAGGGAACGTTGCAGGATTGTAATGTGGGGAGTGTAGAATGGAAGGAGTCGTCCAGATAGTGTGGAAGTAGACACTTGAAATGTTTAAACCAAGAATTTCTTTCAAGTTTACACCTACGACAACACTAATTATCACTGGTCAACTAATTTCAATCTTTTTATTAATTTTTCTTAAATATCAAATTTCCGCAATTGAGTTTTCACCGGAAATACATGTTTTGAGGTGCCCTGAGTGCAGACAAATCTGGTGTGAAACACTCACATGACTTTCTCTTACTGCAGATGGCAAATTTTCGTCACACTTATTAGAGTTTTAGGACCGTCGGAGTTTTTATGGAGAAAATCACAGAAAACTGGAAAACCTGTTCAGTAAATTTGCACTTCCCGTGAATTTGCTGTAAATTCGGAATGTTGACGTCACATTTCATTGGACGTAATTATATTATGTAGATGGAGACTAAAATAGCACTTCAGAGGAAAACATAATCCCCACCCCTCAAGCAAAAAATTAATGAATTTTTCCGGAGAAATTTTTAAATAAAGGTTGTAGCTTTTTATTATTATTAAACCGGGTGCCTGGCGGCGTGGGACCTAAGCCTATATGGCTTTTATCCCCCCGATACCTCCATATCATCCCCTTAAATAGTCTCCCCCGGTAGCCTACCGGCCAGTCTACAATATCCCAAGATATCCTTTAACTCCAACTCGCCCAGGCAATCCTGCGAGAGTGGTACCCTCCCAGGTCCGCGAAACCTAGTACCAGCAAAACGGGGGTACTGACATAGATAGTGATACACCGTTTCCCTGACTCCGTCATCGCAATTCTGACAAATGGGACTAGACGTCCTCCCTATGTTAAACAAGTGACTAGACACCCAAGTGTGCCCAGTCACTACCCACACCAAACTCCTCAGACCTGTCCTGCTAAGGGACAGGAGGTAAGCCGAAACTCCCTGCTTACTTGTTTTTATAAATCTTTTAGCTTGGAGGCACCCCTGCATGTCCCCCCAGCATTTTTCCAAGACTCTCGACTTCCAAGTCTAATCTGTTTATCACGAAACCTCTTAGTGACGGCAAGGGCTGGTTCAGGTTCACAAAATGGTAATGATGATCCCTCCCTAGCCAACTGATCCGCCCTCTCATTGCCCTCTATTCCCGCATGGCCAGGTATCCAATAGAGACGCATCTTACCCCTCCGAGCCAAGGCGTTAAGCCTTCTCCCATATGTGTAGTTAATGTATCAAGTTTGAAGAAAATCGTTGGAGCCGTATTCGAGAAAATCGCAAATCTGCGATTTTTACGTTTGAGTTATGCTGACCACACACACACACACACACACACACACACACACTCGCATACCCATTTCTAAAAACAATTTTTTCTAACTCAGGGGACCTCAAAACACGTATATCCGGTGAAAAACTCGATTTTGAAAATTTGACGCGATCACAATAATTTAACCAAAGTTACAGATGACAAAATATAACAGCAGTTACCGAAAGTAAAAAGCGCTTATCAAATTCTTTTATGATTTCTTCAATTTTATCAAAACATTGTGAAAAAGCACAATTTTGATTTTGTTTTGGCCATTGTTCACATTTAGTGGAAAATAGATCAAAACATTTTTTTTTTTTTTGTAAATTGTTTTTAAACAAATCAATTTTTATACAAAACATGCCGAAAAGAAAGTATAGGCCAATTATTATATAGATGCGAATTTCTCAACATTACAATATAATAAAAGTGGACATTAGGCGCGCTGAATATATCAAGCGTTTATATTTGAATATTTGATAAAATTTTGACCGGTTTGGGGGCGTGGCCAATATGATAATTCTAAATTTCTGATTGGCCTAGTATACACTCACATTTCACACCTTCAGTTCTACAATGAGATTGGTTAATTATTTATAGCTAATTATTTCTATGAAAAATCTAGTTTAGAATTTGTTTACTAATTTTCCCTTCATAGGATTTTTATAAATTATCAAATTGTGAAATAAGATTTTTTTATCAAAAACATGCTATAAATCAAGTTATTTTTAACTAATATTAACTGTTTTATGTAATTAATTTGATAATTATAGTTGGTCAGAAAAAACTCGGAAATTTCATTGCATTGTTGAAAAAGGAGGCAAAAGATTATTGTGCAGAACTAACGTAAGTCCCCCATTTTGGATTTGGCCGTGTATACCGACTAATGGAACAAAATAAAATTGATGTTAACTACCAACAAAAATTTCCTAAAGGAATTAATAATTTTAAGTTAAAAAAACTTTTGTTAGACCTGGAGTTTTAGCTATGCCCTTATTTTATGAAAGTGGCGCAAAGAAAAAAAGGCTTTAGACTGTCTCTCAGAACTGACAGTTATGGGTAAAACTATTTGCATTAAGCAAAAAACAAGTTCCCTGAAACGTCAACACATTGATTTCCCCAGCTTCTGATAAATACAAATTTTTCATTAAAATGAATCTGGTGTGAAACAATCACTTGACTTTCTCTAAGTGCAATTTACGCAGATGAAGTGACAAATTTTCTTCAAACTTATAATTTATCTTCCATTTTAAACCATTTGGAGAATGTAAACCATTTGGAGAATGTAAACCATTTGGAGAATGTAAACCATTTGGAGAATGTAAACCATTTGGAGAATGTAAACCATTTGGAGAATGTAAACCATTTGGAGAATGTAAACCATTGGAAAATGTAAACCATTTGGAGAATGTAAACCTAATAAAATGACTAACCTAATAGAAACCGTGCTAATCCCCCACTCCCACAAAATTTCTTTGAATGAATTTTCTCTGGAAAAATATGCAATAAAAGTGATCGGACACTGCATTCATACATTTTTAAGGAAATCCCTCGGTGTCTTTACTGTAGATAACTAAAATAACTTCAGTAATACGCACTTCCGGTCAACCGATTTTCTTCAGCCGCACAATTGTGATAACAAAGTGATTCTTCTGGTTGAGAAATTTTGGCAATAAATTCCTGTCATGTCCCGTCATGGTATCCAAATGGAATGTCAAGTATGAACGTTCTCTGCTTTTCGTTTTCGAGCTATGCTGTTCATATACATACCTACATACAGACACACATACTGACCATTTTCTAAAAACTCTTTTTTAGACACAGGGGACCTCAAAACGTGTATTTCGGTGAAAACTCGATATCGAAAAATTCACACGATGCCAATGCTTCCTTTTACTATTATTAGTAAGAGAAAGTAATAAATATTTTTTAGCGAACGAAATATTTCAAAAATGAAAAATCCGAAGTAGCCTACACTTGGTATTCCGTTTAGGTACTGCATCTAACACGAGGGCATAGACCAAAATCCATCCAAATCTTAAATGTGACCTTACCAGTGGCGTACCTAGGGGGGGGCGGTGGGTGCGGTCCGCACCGGGCGGCACTTACCTTGGGGCGGCATTTTTTATATTTACTTATAGTTGTAAAAAGCAACTTATTCATTTCATATTTATTTTCTTTCTTGAATAATAAATGATTATTATGATTATTATAAGTTTAATATTTGATTTATATAAATTATGATTAACTATATGATTTCGAATATTATTCCTCGGTGTATATAAATGCATTTTAGTGTAAATTTTGAATTCTAATTCAAGAACAAGATAATAATTTTATTTTATTGTATTCATTAAAATTCGTTGAATTCGTAAAAGGATCTTTACGATTTTGTTCGGCAATTTTTCCTAACTAAAATTTTTTGATATCAGTTTATAAATGTCATTTCTTTTGAAAAGTTTATATGATTACTTTGAAGTGATATATCAATATTTTTTTAAATCATCGATTTTTCTTTTGAAAAGCAGGGCCGGCGGAAGGCGGTCTGCTAGGTCTGCAAAGCATTAGGGCGCCGGCATAAGAACTATCTTTTTCAAACAACAAAATCTAAACGAGACAAAACAAAAATACTGACGAAGTTACAATTTCAGGAATCGCAAATAGATAAATATACTCAGTCCGTTTTGAAGAATTGTATTTGGAATGATAAATTGCTTATAAACCATTTTGTTCATTCGCGATTCAATCTTTTAACAGTGAAGAGTGAAACAAATTATTAGGGTGCCAGTGCATTTGGAGAGTTTATTATAGGTTATAGGTAAGTATATTATATTACGTATTATAGATATAGATGTTATTCTAAATGCTATTCAGAGTAGTAAAATGACTTTGCCGTTTTCTATACATAATATACTATTTATTTCGACAAGTTATATTTTTATTATATATCCCTAGGATGAAACGAGTAAAAGAAAGTGGTGCGTCATTTAGAAAGAAAAGGAAGAGAAGGGAGGAAATACAGACTAAAAATACTGGAGCACTACTCAAATATATCTCCCATAAGTCAACTTCTAGTTCTTTTAGTATTGTTGCCTCAAATACGGGCGAAGAAGCAGCCCTCGAAGGCGAAAAAACATTTTCCAATGTTGTTCAAGAGGAAAGACCTGCTTCACATACTGGCGAAGAAGTAGAAAGTTCATCAAGTTCTGATGAAGAATAGAATCTGCTGCACAAATTATTCCGTCTATTTCTATGAAAGATATTGGATTATGGCCTAACAAAATTGACGACAATACAAGAGTATTTCTGGTACGTAAGGTCCCTTTGCAATTCAAAATTTGGACGCCGACTTCAGCGAAGGAGTAAAACGTCCTAATAATACAATCAAAGCCAAAGGTGAAACAAGAAAACTGAGTCAGGACTGGTTTTTTCAAATTTTGCCTAATGGCGAAAAGCTCTTAAGATCGTGGATGGTATATTCACCATCGAAGAAAAGTATTTATTGTTTCTGCTGCAAACTGTTTGATAATCTTTGTCAAGCAGGTTTTAATACGGAAAATGGTTTTAACAAATGGTGGAAACTTAATCCCAAAATTAGTCAACATGAGGTGAGTCCACTGCACATTCGATCATATTCCAAATGGAAGGAATTAAAAATAAGACTTGGACGTGGCGCAACTATTGACAAACTACAACAACAGAATATTGATAAAGAAATAAAAAATGGAAGGAAATTCTAACAAGAATACTTGATATAATTAGATTCTTAGCAAAACAAAATTTGGCGTTTCGAGGACATCGTGAAAGTGTTCATCAGGAAAACATCGATTCAATGGAAAATAGAGGAAATTTTCTTGAGCTTGTTGACTTATTGGCTAAGTACGACCCAGTATTACGAGAACACGTAGTAAAAATTAAGATGGGTAATAAATATAGTATCTCTTATTTGTCGCCGAAGATTCAGAACGAATTCATAGAGCTATTAGGAGGCGCAGTCAGAAAAACAATTATAGATCAAATAAAGCAGGCTAAATACTTTTGTATTATATTTGACAGCACTCCTGACATTTCACACAAAGATCAAACCAGTCAAATTATTAGATATGTAGTTATTGATGGTAGCGAAGTTAAAGTTGTAGAATCGTTTATTGACTTTGTAGAAACTAAAGGAAAAACTGCTGGTGAAATCACAGATATGATTTTAACGAAATTAGAAAATAACGGTTTAGATATAAAAAATTGCAGAGGACAGGCTTACGATAATGCTGCCGTCATGGCAGGAAAGCACAGCGGTGTTCAAACTCGTATTAAAGAAATAAATCCAAATGCAGAATTTGTAGCATGTACAAATCATTCTTTAAACCTGGCATGTTTACACGCAGCTTCTACAGCTATCAATTCCATCACATTTTTTGGAACTATCGAACAGTTGTTTTCGTTGTTTTCTTCTTCCACTCATAGATGGAATGTTTTACTTTCTGTCACTGGTCAAGGTGTTAAACGCAGTGTAGAAACTCGCTGGAGCGCTAGAGCTGCCGCGGTAACTATAGTAAAAAAACTTTTTTTTACATTTTAAGCGCTTTGGAAAAATTGACATCTGAAGAAGAAAATAGTAAAACGAGATCAGATGCTGGAATATTACTCAATTCTATGCAGTCTTTTTCTTTTCTATGTTACCTTCATTTATGGGAACCCGTCCTTTTGGAAATTAATGACGCTCAAAAATACCTGCAAATAAAAGGGTTAAATGTCCACCAATGCCACATAAAACTAAATTCTTTGCAAACACATTTCATGGAACAAAGAGATACGCTAGTACAAAACGCTGTTATAGCAGCCAAAATAATTTGTGAAGAGTTGGAGATATCGACTGAGCGTCGAGTTAGAAGGAGAAAAAATATGAGTGGGGAAAATTCGCGAGACGTGGGGCTATCCTTAGAAGAAGAAGTACGAAGAGAAATGTTTTCATCTATGGACAGAATTATAAAGGAAATAAAAGAACGCTTCGATCAGTTGCATGGCCTTGTAAGAAAATATTCGTGTATAATACCGTGTAACCTACTAAATGAAGAATTTGAATGTCAAATAAATGACTTGATTGACATTGATAAAGAACAGTTCCATATTGAAAGAAAAAGGATCCAGGTTTTTATGGCTGTACCTACACTAAAAGAAGAGGCAAAACATTGGAAAAACGGGGAGAAGGGCCCTCTTGATCTGCTAAAATTTATTCAGCAGTATAGGTTGGAAAATTCTGTTCCCAACATTGTAATTTTGTTAAGAATTTTTTTAACAATTTCAATCAGTGTCGCTAGTTGCGAAAGAAGCTTCTCAAAATTGAAGTTGATAAAAAATTATCTTCGTTCTACAATGAGTCAATTAAGACTACAAAATCTTGCAATATTGTCAATAGAACAAGAAATTACAAATAATATAAATTTTGAGAGCATTATACACGATTTTTCTAGTATGAAAGCTAGAAGAGTAGATATTATATAAATATGTTTACGAGTGCATACAAATATGTCTAAAAAAATTTACTCTGTGTATTAATTAATATTGATTAAATAACTTAATAATTTATTTATGTGTATTAATTTATAAAAACCACTATTTGATTGACTTATAATAGAAAGGGCTGCAAACTGGAGATCGCCCCGGGCGGCAAAAGTTCTAGGTACGCCACTGGACCTTACTGTTTGTAAGAATTTTTAACGAATTCGACTCGATTTCCTTTAAACTCGAAATACTAACTGCTAACTGCTTAAATGAAAACTTATCATTTATATTTGTTATTTTTATCTGAAAAAAACAAGAAGATTTTAGAGGCGTTCGGAAGCTGTTCTTTAGTTTAAATTTAAATTTGCGTAAGCTTTACTGAATTTGCATAGAGCGCTCCACATAAGGCCGCCCAGGTATACAAGTAAAATCTGCACCACCATTTCAATAGTCAGTCCAACTAAGCATTGTAATGTTGCAATTTTAAAGAAAATTTCTTGATTTATTTGTATTAATTAGAGTATAAGTGAAAGTCGTGTGAGTGTTTCACACCAAATTTTTGTTAACCTTAACAACATTGCGAACCAGGACAAGATCGCTTAGTGATGCCAATGACATTCCAATTCTGGGAATGCTCATAATTAGAGCACAATAATCATTCTCTTCTCTCTTTTGTTTACAATATATATTTAACAATATGTCAAATAACAAAGGAAGTCTATGAGTTTATTTTTTATCGCTTTCCGGAGAAATGATTCCTGTGCAGCTAATACTGATCCAAATTCTGCAATAAAGCATCCATATTACTTTTTTAGTAATTCTTAAATTCCAATAAAATATTTTTTATTTGCAAATATTTTTTCCTACTGCTGAAAAAGGAACTATTGCGGAAGTAAAGAATTTTCGAAATTAAGTTTTCACCGGAAATAATGGTACGATTCTGGTGTGAAACACTCACACGACTTTCACAAATTTGAAGAACAAGTTTTCTTTAAAAATGAAATGTTTAGAATGTTTAATTGGGGCTGTCCTTAAAAAAAGATGGTAAGACTTATACTTTTATTCCTGAGCGGACCGTGTGAATCTCCTGTGCGAAAGCCAACAAAGGACCGAGTTTAAATTTTTTAATATGACTGACAGACTTCACAAAGAAACCTCTAAAATAATTTTTTTTTGGAAGAATCTTTCAAATAAAAATTACTGTTATTTATGTATGTAGGATAGTATAAGAAAATGGATGTTACCATTTTAAAAGGAATAATATGCCTGTTAAAGACCGAAAACAACATGTGTTTTCAATGTTAATGAGAAATGTGGATGCTATACTATCAACACCCCTCCTAACCTAGTTAGGTCCTGACAAAAACACTTTTAAAACCACTGTATCAACTAAATTTACTCTCTGCACACTGTTTTGACAAAAACATCCTGGTGATGGGCGAACTTCCGCAACCGATCGATGACACCAAAAGAAGCATGCTATCACGGAAAATATCTCTGATGCTTTCCAGCTCTGCGGAACCAACCACAACAAAGTTTTTGCTCTTTGTTTTGGATTGGACATTAATGTTTCTGTTGACTTCTGGGAAATCCTTCATTCGAAGAACAATTTTTCTCACACTTTGCTTATTAAACTGATTTTTGGGGGGGCACCAGAGCACATTAACCTTTCTTCAAGAGTGTTACTTCAATAGGAGAGAGAGAGTGTTGTATTTTTATTTAATGTACCTTGAACCGTACTAATGTTTAGAATTTGAAGAAAATCCGGTGAACAGGAAGTGACGTTTTGTTTACACAACGGCTTCTCTTTTTTTTTTAAGATTTTCTCAAAAAAATTTCTTTTTACGAATCTGTTTCTGGGAAAATTGATTTTAGAGGGGGAAACTTAACTTTAAACTGCTGTTACAAGTTTTGATGGAAGTTATGACAGAGAGAGCGCTGCCAAACAATACGGTTATTCAGATAGATTTTATATTCTAAAAAGACCTGGCTTGACACGACCTTCTCTTTCAATTTAATCAAGAAATTTTCTTTAAACTTGCAACATTACAATGTTTAATTGAGCTGGCTTTAAAAATGGTAGTTGGGATTTTACTCAAAGTCCTGATGGAGCGCTCTATTTCAAAACTAACTGGCATACCCCAATAACCTCTTTTAGAAAATTTTTCAAATAAAAGTAATTCAGCAAGCACCGTGCTTAAAGAAAATCGTTGAAATTGTTTCCAAGAAAATTTCAAAATCTCAGAAACCTATTCTGATAAAACAGCATTTCCGGTTACCCGATTTTCTTCAAGTTTGTAATTCTATCAATGTTTCTAATGTGTATTGATATCATGTAGGTGGTAAAACCATATATTATATTCAAGTGGTGCTTTTGAGAATGACATTGCTATTCTCCCTGAGCCTCCAAATAATCAATTTTTCCGGGAAAATGTATCAAATAAATGTGATAGGTATATATGTGTTAGGTAGTATACAAAGCTTAAAGAAAATCGATGGAACTGTTTTCGAGAAAATCACTAAAAACTGAAAAACAAAAATTAAGTAAAGTCGCACTTCCTGTTGATGGATTTTGTCCGAAATCTTGCGGTTGTAATACCTAATCGGAATACCAAGTTTGAGCTCTCTGCGAAAGTAAAAAAAGGAAACAAATTTATATTCAGTTTCCACTGTAATATTTAGTTTGTATTTGTTCGTATTGCTGAGATCAAGTAAGCCTTGATGTCTGAGGAAAATTATAGAATTAGAATGGTAATATTTTTAATGAGAGAAAGGTGTGTAAGAGTTTTTATACTAACTTTAATTAGTTGGCATTGTTTTAACTAAATTGGCAAGTTGGTTAATTTGGAAAGCTGATTGGTTTGGCATCGGCCCAAAAGTTTCCCAATTTCCTACATTGCTATGGAAACCTCAGTTTATTACTATTAAAATTTTTTTTTTTTTTTTTTTTTTTGTTTAATTTAAGGCGTCTCAACATCTGTGGTCATTTGCGCCCGGAGCCTTCTCAGTGCACTGCCGCCCTCCGGACAATGTTCTCTCGTTACAGACAACACTGTCCATCACCGGACAGTGAGCTGTAGGGGTCCTAGGAAGAAAAATCTAAGGGTAGCACGGCTGGATTCGAACCCGTGATCTCCGCGTTGCTAGTCCAGCGCGCTACCACTGAGCTAATCCCTTCCCTACTATTAAAATTGTCGATCATTTGAAGAATGTTGAGTGAAAGCAGTAGGCAACACACTGAAGAAAAATCAAGTTATAACTTGGACAAAGAGGCCGATAAAATCCTGTTAAAAAATTCATGAGAAAAAGCTTAAAGAAAAAATTATGTTATTTTCATTTTCATTCCCTCTCTTGTTTGAATATAATTTCAGGGAGGTTTTTCTAGTCCTAGTGTGTGGCGAGCTAGGCAACCGGAAATTATTCACCTTTGTAAAATGTGTATTTTGCAAGTATAATTTTTTTTTTTATTTCTATATTATTTATTTTTGACGATGAGGCGGGCTCCAGTCCCTGACCAGCCTGTTAGTAAAAAATATTATCTTATATCTGTTATATACCTTTTTGCCCGCAATTTTATCTTTCTCTTACTCTCCTAGTGAGAGAAAATGTTGGGAACGTGACAGATTTTACGTGGCGAACCAACTACTACGCGCTATACCGATTCTGCAAGGCCGAGGAACAAACCCAGATACACATCCTCTGTCAATGTGCCGGGCTGATGAAGACAAGCTTTCTTAAACTAGAAACAATAATACGAAGCCATTGGCTTTATGACAAGATCAGCTTTCATCATTGCTAGGCCTGAAAAACGAAGCTGAAGGATACGCTGTAACCATAGGGGACCGACCTCTTAGTGTAGGTCAAGGTGAACGAGGCTCGCCTACCTTAATCAATCGAAATCGGTTGTACAAATAATCACATTAACAAACTTACACATTACTATCAAATGAAAGTTACAAATTCTATTGAGATTTCTAGATAGAGCATCAAAAGAACAAATTCTTGGGTCTCATAAATCATTAAAATATTAACAATCGATAAATAAACTAACGAGCAAAAAAAAACCCTTTTTCATTTATACGGATTTTTTAGAATTTTCACGCGGTCATCGCAAACAGATTCAATTTCAAATGCTACCAACATTTCTAACAAGTCTTTTAAATATGAATAGCAACAGTCTTACATTCACTTTACCTTGATTACCCTTCTTCACTGGTCCTTTGGGTCTCCCACTACCGCGTTTTGCTGGTACTTCTCTATCTTCTTTTTTTCCGGTGACTGTCGACTTTTTTTTTAGACTCCTTTGTTCCAGATTACTCAGCAGCTTTTGGCCGACCTCTTTTCTTTTCTACCGCTGGAGATCCGTCGTCAGACATCTTTCACTACAGGATGGCTGTCAAATATAAATAAATGGAATAAGTAGTTTATATTATATAAGTTGTTAAATAAATAGAATATGTTATTTAAAAAGATTCAAAATAACGGACAATGACAGCTGCATTTGCGACAGAGCCTCACAACAAACTGCACATCATCTAATATATGACTGCAACCTACTAGAGTGGCAACGGAAGGTCTCAACACAAGATTCGATAGCGAGAGGTAAGGGATGGCCCCTAAACCCAAACCAACTTATAGAAGATAGAAATTCTCTGCACGCGTTTGTCAAGTTTGTAAATAGTATTGTTTTGAAAAGTTGTAAAACTTTATATTATATATATTTTTATGATAATATACGATTATATTTATATACATATTTATATAATAATAATATAATTATTAACTAATACCTACTGTCTGCGGGCAGACACCCAAGGCGATATGGCGGACGTACGCCAATAAACTGAATACAAAAAAAATAAATAAATTAAATGCAAATGAAGGAGTTACGACTTATCTTTGGATAGCGGTGACGTTGAGCTCGCAGCGGCGAAGTTGAGGAAATAGGTGGACGGTCAAGGAAGATGTGGCGTGTACGTGTGTGTGTGTGTATGTGTGAGTGAGCGGGGCCAAAGGAGTAATGAGGTGAGGAATTGTGGCGCAGAAGAAGAGTTGAGAGTGTTTGGTAGCGGCGGATAACGCTGCTGTATGAGCGGCTGATGGTGGCGCAACAGCCTAGGCGCGGAAGGACGAGTCTTAACGTGATGGTGCGGAATATGAAGTATCAAGGCGAAGGCGCTAATAAAGTGTCACACAATCCAAAGGCGAGTTGAAATAGGGCGACTAAAATGCGAAGTGTAGAAAATTGATAAACACACAGATGCGATCTGTTCGAGCCTCAGAAGAAGAGTGAGGTATCGAAGGCGAGATGAGAAAATTGGAGGCATGATGAGCGGAACACACGGCGTTGGCTGGATGTGCAAGCGGAAGTGATGCAATATTCGGAAAACTGACCCTTCTAAAAACAGGGGAGAATAAAGGCGGAAGTAGGTAAGTGTACGAAGAAAGCGCACGCACGCACGGGCGGATGCGCGCGCGAGCAGGAGAGCTGGGCGCAATAACCACCGACCCAACACCTACTGTATTTTAGATCAAACTTAAGATATTGTACTTTAGATATTAAATGTTGATTTTTTTTCTGAATCGCTTAGAAAATTTCATTTAACTAAGTTATTAATCTTAATTGTAAATAGATTATTTTAGACTTTATTGCTTTTAAACAACACATATAATGTATTAATTTACGAGATATGTGGAAAATAAACGCCCTGGGGCCTGAGGAAAAACACACACACACACATACATAGATTCGCTTAAAACTTTTTTCTTCTTATTCAAGAAGATTTAAAAACATGTATTTCTGTTATGAAAATTTGACACAGTTACGATAGCTGTTATAGGAACTCTAAAAAGAAATGGAATTATTCTTTAAAAGTATAGAAAAATCGCTATTAAAGAAAGCGTTAAAAATGATAATGACAGTGTTAATAAAAGCACGTAGCAAAATAGAGAGCCTATTTTGTAAAATATCCAGCGAGTGCGTAATCAGTTATAACATAGTATTAACCCACGTGGTATGTAGAGTGACGTGGTTACTGGTAACTACGTAACAAATATGAGGGGCCTGCACTGATTGACAAAACATTAGTCGATTTAATGTCTGATTTTTGCCCAGTCGACAATGGAACAAAACAACGCGACAAACAAGAAACAACAAATAGAATTTCACTTAAATTCACTTTCTTATTGGTAATCATGGTAATGGGATAACTGTATTGATTTGTTGTTTCTTGGTGGATTGTTTTTTGCATGCTTTAAATTGGAAATTAGGGAAATGTTATTTTCCGTTCAACTGAATGGAAAAATGATTGCTTTATGTTGATTATTCGGTCTTTTTTGCTTGGTGGTGGGTGGGTTGTAGTTTAAATTTGATGACAGGCGATGTTTACAAAGCACGTTTTTGTGCGTATTGCAAGTAATTGATGGGAAAGACCAGTTTAGAAATTTTTATCAATTCGTATCGGATTTCACCTTTGATCTGGGGCTTTGTCGAAAATTTCTCTATGAGGCCGAGTGACAAAAGAGTTAAAGCTCTGTAAGAATAGAACTAAAAAGACAAAAGAGTGCGCATAGGTAATTCAGCGATTGCAACACAATCGAACAACCGGTGCGAGGCCGTTTCCATCTGCTCCTGACATAGTCTCTACAAAAGGTTTTAAGCTAATTATCCCTAAGTTGTGTAGGTGATTTTGAACCTACCGTGTCCCGTGAAAGAACCTGCCACCAGATTAATTGGTTCCTTACTAAGTAGTTGGTCTTTTTAGTTCTATTCTTACACAGCTCTGATATCATTATCTAGGTCTCTCCAGAGTCAGTCTCTAAGAGCTGCACATACAGGTTCTGAAGCTGGGACAGGTTCTGAAGAAGTATTTGCCACATTCCTGGCCAGTTGGTCGGCTGTTTTATTATCTAAATCCCTACGTGCCCGGCACCCATTCCAGCCGAACTTTGTTGAGTCGGGAAAGCTGCAAGGACTTAACAACACTGTTGAACTAGCAAAGAGTAGCGTGAAAGAGAGAGTGACAAGCACCTGGTGGAGAGAGTGGCGATACATGATGTATTCTTGTGCAGTCTCGAATGATTGAATCAGAGAGAGAGAGTTGAGGGTAGAGAGCATTCTTATACGCTTTCTCAACTGCCCAACAACTTCTTAACTTCTTCTTCCACCTTAAAGTAGGGTGTTAGGTAAGTAGCTCACTATGTTGCTACAGCCAGATCTTAACTGGCTGAGGTAGGAAGACATATCACGCGTCATGTGACGAGACGTATGAATTGGCGCAGCTTGTGTGTGGCGCCTTATAATATGTTGCAGGCAAGGTACGCCAAAATGCGAATCATTACAGTATCATTCACTGAGTTCATGTGTAATCACTTCGCAAATTCTTTGATGAACTTGATGACGGGGTGGAAATGATTATAATTCTATTAATTTGGATGCCAGGACATATTGGCTGGAAGTTAATGAGAAGGTCGACATTCTGACAAAGAAAGGTGCCGTAAGCCATATGACCCTTTCAGAGGCAGGGATTTTTTTATGAGTTATACGACCTCTAAGAAGAACTCAGGAATCAGGAGGAAGTCAGGAGAACACCGCTTAGGAGGATCCCCCCAAGTCAGGTTAAGTTTTTTCTGGGCATCTAGGACCCAAGCTTTATATGCTGACAGCTTTCTCACAAGACACTGTAGACTAAGAAGTGGAATGCCATAGCACCTGCACATTCTTTGGGTAGATAAAAGAGACTTCATTACACTTATTGACGGACTGCGAAGCAGAATCTTGGCAGGCCGGGTGTTGTAGGAGGAGATGTTCTTTTCAGGAGTTTCTCAGGGCTTTCAGGAAGTTTCCAGTTTCTGAAATTTCTTAGAGAATTAGACTTGAAAGAGGTGCTTTAGGTTGAGAGGCCTTACCTGGCACCAATAGTTGGGCACAATCTTTCAAGGTATCTGCGATCCCCCCCCACATAAAAAACCCTAGATTTTTTATACTTATATCAGGCAAACTTAGGATTAAAATAGTACAGTCAGCTCTAGAAATGTAAACGTTTCTCTTTGAAATTGAAACCAGCAAAGAGTCTCTGCCTTCTCTGAGTGTCAGAATACATTTTTTTTAGGGCTTAGCCGCTTTTTCAGGTATCTTGGTGCGCCCTATGGGTATCCTAAAATGACAGCCCATGCAATTCTTACACTCACACTGCGCAACATTCACATAGATGTTATATCAACTACAGTTGCCGAGTTTAGGATAGCATTGGGTAGGGTCGTTTAGGGTGTCTCTTATACTCTATTGTATAGCGAGCGCTTTACTTGGCATACCTTGCGATAGCCAATCCTCCAGAATGATTGAGCTATCTTCTGTTTTCAATTATCTTAAATTTATTCTCATTAAAGTAAATTAATTAAGTAGGTGTAAAAACAAAATAGGGATGAGAATCTTAATTTATGTGTTTTTACAGGTGGATCCGGTTTCTATTGTGACGTTACTAAGGAAATAAATTTTTCGTTTATAAAATGAATGAAATTTCAATTAGGTTAACTTATATATTTATTCTAACTTTAGAAAACAGATCAGCTTGATATTATTAATATTAGAGAGGTTCAGGACCTAAAGCTAATCGATAAAATTATTAATTTAGGGGAAGATAGTGCCTCTGTGATTTCTGAAGGTTCTGAAACTGATTGTACTGATAAATCTGATCTAAGTTCATCTAGAAAACGAAAAATTATGAACCTGAGAACTCGTACAATACCGACATTTTTTGAAGAAAGTGCACCTTCTCTGGAACCAAAAAACTGTTAACTACAATTCAAAATAGTGCTAGTATAATCTCGGATAAGGATATTTCTAAAGATAAAATCTATAATAAAGCAATAGACTCTCAGATAAATGCGCCAGATAGCTGTAACGTACATCTGGAAACTTTTTTTCTCAAATACGAATCGCTTCTGGAATATTAGAGGCATGAAAACTTTGTTTTGTATGAATTCTTCAGACTTATCTGTTATCTGCTAGATTGTCACATTTTATGTTTTTTGGAAACGTGGACTTTCACTGAGGACTTTAGTCGACCAAAGTTTTTTGAGGACTATGAATGTGTAGCTAATAGAGCTATTAAAATCCACAACAGAGGAAGAGCCAGTGATGGGCTGATGATTCTGGTGAGAAAAAATATCCTACGATCAAATATACAAATTTTATCTTGCACTGAAAGCTGGCTTACGGTACATTTAAAAATTTTTGATGAGATTATTGTGCTATGTGTGAATTACTGGAAACCTGGACTTGCTGATGACTCCCTTCTGAACTTCTTTGCCTCTGAACTTGATGATATATCAGTAATGTTCGGCTCAAATACTGTCATCGTTGGTGGCGATTTCAATGCCCGGATAGCAGCACTTAATTCCTTAAGTGATGAAATCTTTGAAGGCTCAGTGTTGTGTGCATTTCGTTCTGTGCTTGATGATGTAGTGTCTCCGAGGGGCATAAAATTAGTGAATTTAATGGAGGAGTATAGTTATTTTGTTTGCAATGGTCGTTCACTAAGCGATTCACCAGATAATAATTTTAGTTTTTTATCAGATCAAGGGTGCAGTACTATAGATCTCATTTGGTGCTCTCATAATAATTTGCAATTTATATATGACTTTGAGATTAAGAATTTATCATTGAGATATTTCTGATCATTTTGGCGCATTGATAACTTTAAATATTAATATTCTGGATAATTTTTCCAAAGTTGATTTATCTTCAGTGTTTGATGACAAGGGTTATACTATTATTGACAGACAAAATTCTAAATTATTAATGTATAATTTGATATTAGCAAATGATTCTTCAATTTATTATAATAGTGAAAATCCTGATTTATTGTTTAACAATTTTAAATGTGCTGTTCTAAATCCTATGAATTGTAGTAATATTATTATAAGGCTTCAATCTAGAAAATTTAAAATTAAAAATCAGCCATGGTTCTCTTATGAGTGCTTATTAAAGAAAATAGAAACCTATAAATATTATAGAAATTATAGAAAAAATAAAAATCTGGACAATCTCTCAATTTACCTCAAGTGTAAAAAGTCATATAGATTGCTTATTTAGCCAATGTAAGTCTTCTTATTTCAATAATATTAGAGATTCACTCTTTGATATTAAAAACACGTCAGAATTTTGGAAAACCATTAATAGATTTCGAAAACGAGGAAACGGTATATTGTCCCGTCTCAATAGAACAGTGGGAATTATTTTATAAATCCCTGCTTCCGCCTAGGCCGGTAATAGATATAGATCTAAATGTTTTCACTGTATTTGACCCAGATTTAGATTCAGATTTTACACTGGAGGAACTAATGGTTAGTGTACAAAATTTGAAAAATCCTAAAGCAGCGGGTATAGATAATGTACCAAACGAGTGTTTTAAGTTTTTAAATATCCAATGGTTACATTATTTGTTAAACCTGTTCAATGTTGTTTGGAAATATGAGACAATCCCGAATGATTGGTTGAAAGTTAAATTGAAATTTTTGTTTAAAAAAAATGATGTATCGGACCCGTATAATTACAGACCGTATTTCTTTGGTCAACTCTATAACAAAGTTATTTACTAGCATTTTGTACAATAGGCTTATTATTTGGGTGGAGGGCAGAGGGTTGATACCTCAGGAACAAATGGGCTTCCGAAGAGGTAGGGGTTGTGGGCATGCAATATTTGCCTTGGCTGGAGCCATCAGCATAAATTTACGATTGAAGAGGAGGCGCGTGTTTGGAACATTTGTTTGTAGACTTGAAGCGTGCTTTTGATTCGGTTCCGCATTCACAATTATGGAGTAAATTAAATGGTGTGGGCCCTAATGGCGCTATTGCGAGTGATGATGTCTTTTTATAATTTTGTCATCTCGCAAGGTAATTCCTCTTCTTCGGAGATTCCTTTCACTCAGGGAGTATTACAGGGGAAATTTTAAGTCCGCTTCTGTTACTCGCTATACATGTGATTTGGTATGTTTCTTTGATAGTAATGGTGCTCTTGGCGAATCTTTCAATTTTGAGTGAATCTTTCAAAAACTCTTTAATATGTAAGGATTGAGTTTGTAAAGAATTTTTCATTTAATTTGCATTTCCGTTTCTGTAGTTCGTTGACATTTGGAGAAGAATATTTATTAAATAATAGATGTCATATAAATAAGTTGTTCTTTTTATTTTGTTTTAATTTTTAAATGTTTCATACCTTGTGAGCGAACTGTTTACTCTTTACTTTTTTATTATTTCTATCTTATGTTGTGTTCCTTTTGCTTTTGTATGTTTATATTTATTGTTTGTAATGTTTAGTATATACCGACCCTTTGTATAAGATGCTATCTTGAAACAAATAAATAAATAATAATAATATTTATTCTAACAGTCTCTAACTATCAAGGAAAGACGTATTCTTACTTTCTCTAACTTCCCCTTAGAGGAAATGTTGTGATCGCCAAATTTTCGATGTCAAGTTTTCACCGGAAACACACGTGCTGTGGCTGAGACTTGAGTGTGTGTGTGTGTGTGTGTGTGTGTGTATGTGTATGTGTGTATGTATGTACGAAAAAACGAAAAATCGCAGGACTATTTTCATTAAACTGTGTATTAGTACGTTTTACACATAAATAGAGCTGCAACTTCTATTTGAAACATTTTATCTGAAAAATTCATATCACGGGATTTTGGGAGAAGGGCGAGATTATGTTCTCCTCTAAAGTGCTATTATAGTTTATTATACAATAAAGACCATTTAAATAATATTAATTAGAATTAAATATTTTGTCAAAATTCTGGGTTTGTAGAAAATCGGCTTACATGAAATGTGTTTTTAATGAACTTATTTCAGTTTTCTACTATTTTATCAATAACAACTTCCGTTCAATTTGTTACATTAACTATGAATAGAGAGACCTATCACTTTTATTGGACATTTTATTTTCCGAGAAAGTTCATTTAAAGAGGTTTTGGGAGAGGGGGGAGTAACACTCAAAAGAGTTTCCTCAAATAAGTGATTTTATTAAGTTCCGATTCTGTAATTGATATAAAATTGAAGACAAGCAAACTTTTAGTTGAAAAAATTAGTCACTTAAATCTGTGTAAGAGAACAGTCGTGTGAGTGTTTCACACCAGATATTTTTGTATTTGTTACATAAGTCCAAATCAAGAGTTAGTGTAAGGAATTAACACTACAGTATATTATGTAGCTAGCGAATTGTATTAAAATTAATAGATTGTTGCAATAAATGTTTTTTATTAATGAAAAAAACTAGGTGTTCCATTTTTTTTTTGTGTAACAGAGTGTATATTTGTGCTGAATATTACGCAATTCGCAGACAAAAAATCAGCAAAACAATCACACTTCTGGTTAGGAATTTGGTATTTTTTTGAACGGAACTTTCAAGATTAAATAATTTTGATGTTTGTATCTAAACAAAATATCAAGTTCGCGCTTCCTGTAATTTGTTTTTTTTTTGGTGGGGTGGGGGATATTTTGTTCAGACAAATAACTCAATGTTACGTACACACAAACGCACTAAAAATTTTACATGATCGTAAAATTTCCTAATAGTAAAAGAAAGTAGAAATTATTGTAATATAGAAAGCGTAAGGTTTATATACATATATACATAGTGAAGTGATTCCTTGAAAAATATGTACATGGTCCACTTGCTTGCCGGCAGGGGTATTGCTGTAGAGGCGAACAGGTTGCTTCTTGGGAAATAGAAAGAAGAAGAAAAAAAGTTTTTCACTAGTTTTCCGATTTCCCTTTGAGGTAAATGGAAAAACAGGATACAATGGTAGAGTGGGGAGCAATATAGGAGTTTCGTAATGGTATAGGTTTTTTTTTTTATTTATACACACACAGGTGAACTGTGGAAGAAGGAATAGAAAAGAAAAGTAGACGGGAAATGAAGAGTTTCCACTATAAGCTATATTTGAGGATGATAAAATCTCATTTCCGTTTCGTTTTGCTCTACTCATTTTCTTTTTTTTTAACCTCTTCACTCTTATGTTTATTTAGATAAATAGTTGGAAAGAATCAGCGGATCCATCTGTCCTTTATTTTTTTCAATTTTTTTGTTGTTGCGCATCAGCGACTTAAAGCCATTAGCGTCTAAACTTTTTTAAATATTGTAATGTTTTTTGTTTTTCTTTTCCCTTTCCTACATTCACAGCAGTTTACGTACACATGCGAATCTGTTCGATATTGAAGTGAGTCCTTGAAAAAAAAGACGGAAGATTCCTCCCAATGGAAGTACTCCCTTGTAATTTTAATTTATGCCGTATGTCAAGTTTCCTAAATTTAGTTTTTAAAGATAAGACCTGTTCCGTCGTCCGTCTGTTTGTCAGTTCGTTTCTCTTTAAATTAGCTAATTTGATTTCCTTTATTGTTCTCGGGCACTCTTTTCTATACGCTCATTTCCTGCCAAGTTCCAGCAACTTTTATATCATCTTTCCTAAACCATTTCCTTTCCTCGCATTACACCACCAACCTTCTTTCGCCACTATTTCCGCCTCGCCATCCGGTCAACGCCCTTTTCATCACTTGCGATTTATAACTTGGTATAACATCGTGAGATCATCTTATTATTATTCTTTTCGCCTTCGGCCTGCCCCTTACATTAGTTCTTATTGTTGCCTTTACATGCGCCCGTTCGCCTTTTAATTAATACTATTCATCATCAAATAATCATACAGTAATCTTCGCACTGTCGCTTCTCTGGCTGTACACCATATCATCGCCCCTTTTGGGAAGGCCATCATCTGCTGCTTCTCTTATACCATTCGCATGTAATTTTGCATTTACAGTTTATTCTATTAATTCTGATATTGTTTTTTTATTTGTTTCTTTCATTGTGCTTACCCTCCGCTTCGGGGTACGCTAGCTAGCGTACGGTCTCATTAAGGGAAAATTGATAATAGCGTTTGCAGATTGTAATGGAGAACTGGAGGAGAGAGAGGACCTGAAGGTCTATGTTGCTCTCATTTCAGAGAAAATTCAGAAGCCTGGGTATTGCAGAAGGAGATATTGTTCCAGATCCAGGAATTTATTAGTCAAAAAAAAGAAAAAAGTAAAGTCGTACTTCCGGTCGTACATCATAATGTTAGTGTCGTCAGATGGGTGATGGTGCCTTAATGGAATATAAAGTTTGAGTTTCCAGCGATTTTTTTTTTAAATATGACTTTCTCTTAGTGGTGGTAAAAGGAAGTATTGGGGCCAAATTTCCGGTATCAGTTTTCATCGGATATTCATGTTTTGACGTTCCGTGAGTCCGAAAAAGTGGTTTTTAGAGCAATTGGTGTGTGTATCTAAAAATTGCAGAAAGTTCAAACTTGATATTTAGTTTAAGCAGTGTTGGGTGCGTGTGTGCGTGTACTACTACGCACCATACTCCCCCACTCGCACGCGCGCCTGCGTGTGGGCGCCTTCTTAGAATTACTAAGCCCTTCTTTCCCGTCTTCTTCCCACCCTCTTTTTTGCTATTTTAGGGCCCGCTTTCCGGCTTTGCATCCGTTATTGCATCCATATGTTTTCCCTCTCTATTTATTCGCGCCTTCCCCCTTCCGCCCGTCTACTCACTCACTCTTCTTCTAGTGCTCTAAAAGATCGCATCTGGTGTTTGTCAGTTTCTGTACAGTTCGCCTTTTAGTCGCCCCATTTCAACTCGGCTTTTGTTGTTCGTTAAAAAAGTATACGCGCCTGTTTCGCCTCACGTGTTCGCGCCGGTGATATTCCAGTGATTGGTGCACGCAATTAAAGGTTACAAGGTTACACCCCCGCGCCTTCACCAACAAGTGAACGCATCGTCGCCCCTTCGCCACGTCGTGGACATTACTACTTCGCCACTGCGATTATCCGCTTCAACGAGCCCGGAATTTTTCGCCATCATACGCCTTTGTATCCTCACTCACACACTCACACTCACACACACACGTACACTTTGGTTTAATTTATTTGTTTATTTATTTAGTTTTATTGGCGTACGTTCGCCTCGCCTTGCGTGTCTGCCGCGCAGACAAGTAGCATGGGACCTGGACAAGAAGATTTTGAACAAAATCGGTCAACCGGAAGTAACACTTTATTGATTGAATTTTTCAGTTCTGCGATTTTCTGGAAAATGGCTCCAACGATTTTCAGTTACCTCAAAATATGAATTTATTGTCAAAACTCAAATTTTGAAAATTTCTTTTCATTACAATACTTTTCACCATTAAAAAACGTTCGAGTTTAAATAGAGATAGTTAAAATTGAAAATTGCAATTGTTTTAAAATATCAATTAGCTACTTCTTCAAGGCTAGAGGATATTTCTGCAATCTTGTTTTACTTGTAGATATTTTAGCGCTAATAATTATAAACTTCCCCCGTTGGATGCGTACAATGTAAATTACATAACATCTTCAAATACTAAATGCAGAAGAGATCCCCATCCATTCCCCATACCGGACATAAAATTTATTATCAGACAATCAGTTTAAAATAAAAAAAAAGCCAAGTAAATCACACACGCTGTCAAAATCAGACCTTGAAATAATTAGAGAAGATTGGTTCTTATCTTCTTTTGCATTTATTTTTTTGGGGGGAGGGTCCTTCAATTATTTCTGTTGTAATCGTAAGATAATTTATGATTTCCGTTTTGTTTATTTATGTATTTGCTTGGTCTGTATTTAATTAGTAAAAACCAGTTCAGTTTAATTAATTAATCTGTTTCATGTTCCATTTAACAAATTTTCCTGGGACATGAGAATTGATTCATTTTTATTTAAATTTATTTTAATTAAAAACTTTGTCTGCAAAAAATCTTGGTCATTATGTTTTAATTGGAAGATAAAATTAGGTTTAGTTCAATTTAGAATATAATGTTGGGATTGGCGAAGCGCTCAAGTGGGTTTTTCTTTTATGATAGTTGAAATATTTTATTGTTTTAGTCGCTCTGTAGAGGGCAGTTAGTGATATTGACAATAAGAATCTGGTGCGAAACACTCACACCTTGTTCTCCTACTGCAAGTAATATAATTTAATTAACAGATTGTTCCTTAAAATTTATAAATGTTTACAAACGTTTAGTTGGGCTTGCCTTGTATATCTGAGTGTTACATTGTACCAGTGTTCTCTGTTACTACTACTAATAAAACTGTAGCGACCTAAATGACAGGACCACGAGAATCACCCTTAAATGACAGGACTACCAGAATCACTCTAAATCAGGGATGGCGAACCTTTTTCATTGTCCGTGCCACAATCTTATAAATAATTTTTATGAAATAACTAATGTGCCACATTAAAATTGTCTCACATAAATTATGATTTTGCTTTTTTATTTTGTTTTATATTTTTTCTTTTTCTTTCACTCTCGAGAAAAGAAATATTATAATTCAATAAACAAAGAAAGAAAATTTTTTATTAAACTATTTTATCAGTATGGAATATTTAAAAGTTACATCTGTTTTAATTTATTAAGAGCAATTTAAATGTTTTACAATAGACATAAACATTTATTTTTAATGTGATTTTTGTTGCAGAATATGAGATTTAGGGATTTTATATCTGGATTATACTTTGTTATTTTTAAAAGTAAGCATGCAGAGCTTGATTCGTCGCCATCCTATTTCTAAATTTATTTTTTATAAAATTCATTTCAGACAACAGTGACTCACAGGCCCACGTCGATGAAAATATTGATAAAATCGCTTTTGCTAATCTTTTTAAGCTATCAAAAGTTTCAGGAATGGCATTCCATGTGGTTAGAATTTCATCTTCAGCATTTTTATTTATTATACCCAATAATCGATTATTTTCAATTACTTCCAAATGTTTTCTTGGATCAACAAATTTTTGGTTCCATATGGAGCTTGACTGGAAATCAAGTAATTGCATTTAAATTGCATGCAAATTAAACCTGTCAAAGAGTTTTAAATTTAATTTATCAAACGGTATTTTATCGGGATATAAAATAAATTTTCAAGTTTCTTCAAATTGTCTAAACTGCGTAAATCTTGCAGAAAATTCCTGGATCAGGGATTGAATTATCACTGAAAAATCATTTGTTAGTTTCTCTTGATCTGGTTTTTCATGATTTTTAATTTCAGAAAATAAATTTTTTGCATTCGAAAAATGTTTATATGAATTTGAAATAATGTCGCGATTAAAAACTTGTAATTTGACTTCGAACGCTTTGATTAAGTCAAACATTACAATGACCGTTTTATTAACACCTTGTAGCTTCATATTTAATTCATTTAAGTGAGAACATAAATCAGTTAAAACAAAAATAGTTTTGCAAGCCATTCTAAATCCATTAATTGACTGATTGCTCAATAATATTCTCATTGTGTAGAAATAATCTAATTTCCCCCAAACAATCTACAAATCTTTGCGAAACATTTCCGCGGCTTAACCACCGCACATTATTGCATACAAGTAAGCTAATGTATGATGGGTTTACCTCGTTTAACAATTCTTGAAATTTTCTTTTATTTAGAGCCGGTGCTGATATAAAATTGGCTAATTTTGTCACAAAATTCATACTATCATCCAATATTTTCAAACCTGTCTTAGCACATAACTCTTGCTGATGAATAACGCAGTGGAAACCAAGAATTGAATGTCCAATGCGTTTTGTAAATAAATTTATAAACCCATTTTCCTTTTCTGTAAAGCTGCGAGCACCATCGGTTGTAATGATACAATTTTGGAAGTACATATTTCTTTTTTGCCCAATGCATCTGTAACTGCATTACAAGTGTCTACTCCTTTTGTTGTTGTTGTTAGTGTTGATAAACTTATTAATTCTTCTTTAATGTTATTTTGAACAAAGTAACGAACACAAATTGCTAAACGAGCTGAGCCTGTTACGTCAGTAGACTCACCAAGGCAAATGGAAATAAAATTGCAAGATTTTATATCTATTTGTTGTTGAAAACTTACATTTTCCGCCATTCCCAAAATTCTCTCTTTCATGTATTCCTAGCCAATGGCATGTCTTTAATTCTTTGGATAATTTTTTCTTTATTTCCTTTAAAAATTCACCTTCATTAAACGTTTTCCCGTATTGAGCAATAGTTTTTGAAGCTTGATAACTAGCAGCAGTGGTGTTTGATTGAGTTTCAATATATTTCATTAAGGATGTAGTTTGAGCATTTTTATTTTTTAAAACACGTGATATTTACTCCTTTTCTCTTCTACACTTCGATTGAGAAGAGATTTATGTTTGGTTTCATAATTTTGCTCTACTGATGATGTTCTACACACAACAGTTCCTAAACATAAAATGCAAACAGCTTTACTGTCCTTATTAATCATGCCATACCTACTGGCCCACCAAGTTTGAAATTCTTTGCTACTACTTGATTCTGATAATTTCGATTTTTTCATTGAACTAGCCATCATAAGAAATTCTAAAAAAATATTTTAAAAAATAAATATAAATTTAAAATATATGTATAAATGTAATATCTACCCTAAAATAAAACCGTAATGTTTGTAAGTAGTTATATTTAACGAGTCACTGATTAAGTTATAAAACGACCCATGCAAATGCGTGGTGTTGTTATAAGGAGCAGAAACTGTCTTTGAAATGAGCGTTTCAATAGTTTTGCAATTTGCGCTTTTGGTTAACCCACTTAGATATATCGTAGGTAAATATTCAGTATCATAAATTTAAATCATAAATCATTTTGAAGTGTGGATTGTTGAATTCTGATTCATTTTTATAATTTATAAAATACATGTTGTTATAATTCATAAAAAATCATTTTTTGTGCGTGCCATCATTTTTTTCGTGCCATCTATGGCACGCATGCCATAGGTTCGCCATCCCTGCTTTAAATGACAGGACTACCAGAATCACCCTTAAATGACAGGACTACCAGAATCACCCATAAATGACAGGACTTCCAGAATCCCCCCTAAATGACAGGACTACCAGAATCCCCCCTAAATGACAGGACTACCAGAATCCCCCCTAAATGTCAGGACTACCAGAATCCCCCCCTAAATGACAGGACTACCAGAATCCCCCCTAAAAGCATTTTTCTAGAAAAAATGTTACAAATTGATGGGATAGTTTTAAACGTTTTAAAGGAAAGGAAATCGTTAGGTCGTTTTAGGGAAAATGTCAAAAAAACTCAAAAAGATTTTCTCTAAAGTGGCACTTCCGATTAGCCGATTTTCTTCAAAATTGGTATTTTTAGCTATGCTTTTAATGTATATTAATGTCGTTTAGATGTCAGAACCATACGAGGTGGTATTTTAAAAGAAAAGCTAAACACTAGTGTTCTTCCAGAAACCCCTCTAGAAAATGTTCTCAGGAAAAGTTTCAAATAGAAGGGAAGGTATTCATGTTAGTAGATGGTATACTAGTTTAAAAAAAGAAAAACGGAAACAAAAATTCACTGAAGTCGCCCTTTCAGTTCATGAATTTTTTATTGAAAACTTGGTGCTTGATTCGATGGTAATAAAAAGTAAAAAGGCATGGGTACTTGAAGTATCTACTCTCCCGGAATAGGATACCCTCAGGGCCCTGGTAGATGAATTGCCTGGACATTCTTCAGTAGCCAGCCGTTAATATAAAATAGGTAGGACTTGTATTTTATATTAGAATTGTGACGATAGTGTCAGGGGAACGGTAACACCACTAATTAGGCCAGTGTCCCCGTTTCGCTAATACTAGGTTCCGCGTATTTGGGAGGGAACCCACTCAAGGGAATGCTGGTGGGAGTTGGAGTTTAGGGATAGTCAGGGTGGTGTATTGCTGGAGGTAGTGTGTGTTTTCAGAAAGTCGCACAAAACTTCAGAAACCGTTTAGTAAAGTCATATATCCGGTTGGAAAGATTTTTGATCAGAAACTTTGTTTAGGTTGCATACATTAGTAGCCAAGTAGACCACAAATTTGATTCTTTATCGTGTCCTTTATTCATACAGAGTATTCGTTACAAAGTGTTTGTATTGTCCAACTACTCAGCAGCACAAATCAAAACATGTACTCCGGTGAAAACTCAGTTATTTCGAAATTTGACCCTATAGTAGTATTTCCTTTTTTAGGTTAAGTTAGGTTGTGGGAGCTATATAATACGTTTAGTAGTTTAGTTATAAATTGTATATATATATATATTTACTGTAGGGCATGGTGTAAGCAGTAGTAAAATTTCTGAATTTAGCCTTTAAATTTATAGTACAACATAAAGAATGAGCTATTTAAGGAGAGATTTAATGCTCCTATCAGAATGGATTAAAAAATAAAATGTAGACGTAGTTTTTATTCAGGAGTTTTAACTAGAGAGAGCTAAAATAATATGGCGCATTACTCTTATTTTTAGACTGTTGTGTTCTGGTTTGCCATTCATATGACTCACCGAGAGAGTCTTGAAATATTCTTGTTGAACTGCGACTGAATTGCGTCCAAAACAGAGAGAGAGAGAGTGAGTGAGATGGCTAATTGGTCGTGTTGTTCCACTTAGTTTTTTGAGTCTCAGCAGACAATATAAAACAGTTCAATAAAGATGCCACTGAGTTAGTTATATAGAATGAAAAGAAAGGCTGCGAATAAAAATGACGTCATTAACAAATAGGCCGCCCGTTTGTTTCGTCATTAGTATCACAATAGAATAAGAATGAATAAAGTAAGTACATTATCTGGACTCGAGTTTAGATTATCCTTTACAAGCGTAGGTGGCGAGTGTGACAACTAATTGATCGAGATTTGAAAAATCATTTTACTCCACGATAAATATTAGCTTTTCTTATCACCATATCCACATTGACTCAAAAAAAAAAAAACTGGTGTGAAACACTCAGACGAGTTCAGCAGTGTCTTACAGGAGTTCTGATTGTTCTAAATAACTGAGTTTCTTGTAACTTCGAATTTTAACTAAATATTTGGTTGCCTGTAATACTATACAGCTGATACAACGCACACTGTAATGATTGGCAGTTACAGGGTATCGTGATGTCCCTCAGTTTCCTCAGAATACCCTAAAATATTCTTCTTGTTTTGACGGTATCGTAAAAATCGCAGAAAAAAATTAACACTTCTTGGAGTTAGTCAATTTTATTCAAACACAGAATTTCCAGCTACTAATTTGATTCTTATTAACTAATTATATAGATGGAAGACCAGTCGAATACCCAGAAGTCGGCCCTTCTATATGTAATTAGAAAAAAAATTATTTTAAACAATAATTAAAATAAAAATTATGTAATTAATAAATAGTATTATTTTAAAAGCAATAAACCAAAAAGTAATAATATTAGTTCACAAAGAAATACAACTGCTATTTATTTGACTAGCGGATAATACGAGGCTTTTTATCATTCGAGTTCGTGTGTCTCAAGTATGAAATGAGTATGATAAAAAACGTGAATTATAAAAACACTGTATCCATACGTTAAACATTACATTTGTTTCCGCAACAGTTTTAGTAATATCCAAAATCTGGTGTGGTACACTCACACAACTTTCTCTTACTCCAGATTTCAAAATTGTGATTGATAAATTTTATAGTTAGTACACCAAATTTAATGAAATTCGTCGGTGTTATTATGGAAGAAATAGCAAAAACTGAAAAAATTGTTGAGTAAAAGCACACTTCCGGTTTACTAATTTTCTCGAAACTCGGAATTTTGGCCATCTATTTATTTCTAATTAATTTTGTTTGGATGGTAGAATTGTATAATCAATATGATATTACTTCAGAGAAAAACATAACTGCACACCTCCCTCAAAACCCCCTTATATGACTTTATCGTTTTATCAGAAATATCAGAAAACTGAAAAATACATTTCAGTAAAAACGCATTCCCGGTCATCCGATTTATTTCAAACTCGGAATTTCAACAAAATATTTAATTCTAATTAATATTAGTTAGATGACAGAATTGTATAATAAACTGAAATAGCACTTTAGAGGAAAACCTAACCCCACCCCTTCCCCAAAAGTGCCCTTAAATGAATTTTTTCAGCGAAATGTTTTAAATAAACGCTGTAGCTCTTTCGATGTGTAATTGATATTGAAAGTTTAAAGAAAATCGTCAGAGATATTTTTGAGAAAATCGCAAGAAAGTAAAGTAGTACTTCCATTAAGTAAAGTGGTACTTCCGGATGAGGAATTTTGACCGCTGACCTACTGTCGGATCCCATGGCGATCCTAAACGGATTATCATGTTTGAACTTCCTATGATTTCTCGTTTTTGAGCTGTGCTGTTCACATACACTAATAGTAATTTTTGCTGATATTACATACACACGCACGCACGCTTACACATACAGACTAATTTCTGGAAGAGTGTTCAGAGATTTCCGACATAAATTCAGTACTGTTCATTATAATAATTGTGGGTTCTGCTAATTTTGGGTCTTGCTCAAAAAGCGGACGTCACCTGTTTATTCTTGGAATTCCCTTAAAATCCATTTACGGAAAAATATTTCAAATAAAAGTGGTGGTAAGTCTAAACAAATAATTCAGTATCTAAATAAAACATTATACACAATAAAGATCGAAGAGCCATGGCCCTGTTCAATTGCGATAAAATAGAAAGTCTTTCTCATTATATCCTGTTTGAGGGCCCGTTGTACATGTTAAAGAAAATATTATGTAAAATTACTGATAATAATGTTATATTGTTGTTCAATCCGCAAAATATTTTTCGATTAAATCAGCTGTTTAATTTTATTAGAGATTTTGTCAAACTTCGATTCACTTTGTAATTAACATAAATGTAAGTTATCTCTTTGTGTTTAATTAGATATTTTTCGTAACGTCTAGTAATTCTTATTTCAGTTGTGTCAGATCACAGTTAAAAGTATTTAGTTTAAAATAACAATAAGTGCTTTTTCTGTTTCATTTTATTTATTTACCTTCATATAACTTATGTATACTTAAATCTGTTTTTTATCAAATTTTATTGGACCTACTATTTTGGCATACTTTTATTTTGTTTCTGTTTCTATAATTTTGAATTTTATTTTAATAGTAAATGATTGTATTTCAGTCCAAACCAACTCTACTGTAATGTTTTCTATGTAAACAAATGGTATAAAATAAATAAATAAATAATTTCAAAACTGTCCGACAAAATTTAACCAAAATTCCCCAAACATAGAATTTCCATTATATATATGGCAAGATTCTGCAGATGAGTAGAGTTGGTTGGAGTGGCCAGTGCTGCTGTGCTTGCCACGTTTGCAGCTTTGTTTAACGTATTCCTTCAATTCTACGCACAGCTTGCCGTTATATTAGTTCTTAGCAATTAACATACATGCAGCTATATCAAGAGAGAGTTCAAATTTATTTTTAGAACTTTTTTTTAAAGTTCTATTTTAAAATGTGGTTTAGCAACTGAACCATATATAAAATAGTCTGACACTAAAATCAAATGGTTTCTTTTTTTATTAAACTAACTGATACATGCACTTGATGTGTTGGTATGACGGGGCCTCACATTAATCTGTCGTACACTTTAAGACATGAACTATGAACAGTACTGAAATGTAGTTGGTGTGATGTTGTTAGTGTAGTAGCTTGTGGCATGAGCGGTTTTGTAAAGGGCTTGTGTGTATGTTCAAAGAGAAGAGAAGTAATAAGAATAATTAAGAAAACACTGGTAGATTAAATTAAATATATTATCTTTAAAGATATTTAAATACCATTCAATAACACAGTAATATGCTTATTAATATACTGAAACTTGTTAGAATAAACTCTTATGTTTTACCTTGTAACTGGCACTGATGCTAAGATAAGTGTTCTGATTGCCTGTCTAGAAGAAAGACAAGTGTTCTGATTGAATGTCTAATGCAGACTCTTCTTGTTTGAAAGCAGAATGCAGACTCGTTCTTGAAAGAATGTCTTCTCTTGTTAGTACAAATCTTCCCCTGTGAGAAGGGGTAGACAATGCTAATCGAGTTCTATGAACTCTAAAACACAATGCTACCTAATAGTCCCTTTTGCCAGCGAATGTTACATTTTCTTCATAATTTTGATAATTTCAAATAAAATATATTTCTATATTTCTGGCATCCGTCACTTTATCCCCCCCTCCTGGAAAAATTTTTCGGCACGAAAAATTTGGGTGGTAATCTAGAGTTGTAGAGGCTTGAAAGTCATCCTCTGGTATGGCGAGAGGCTGTGGGTAACGTCTGCAAGGTAGTCGCGTGTTGTAGAGTACAGTCATCTTCTTCTGGAGCAAACGCTGCTTGAGCGTTGCTCTAGGGTTTGAACATCTTCTTCTCAAGCGAACGCTGCTTGAGTGGGTGAGCGTTGCTCTGGTGGTATTACCAGGCTGGCATGCAAACATTGCTTGGCGAGTGAGAGTGTTGCTGAGGAAGAACTAACTGGCAAGGGTAGACAAGGCGATCAGTGAAGGCTTCTGAGTGATGGGGCTGTAGGGATGCATGTACTTTCTTGAAGTGACTCTATATGCATATGTGTGTTTTGTTAATATGACTTTATATAAACGAAAATGCATGTCTTTCTTGAAGTGATTCTATATAAACGAAAAAAAAATTCTTAAATAATTCAAAAACAATTAAAACATATAGATACATTATAGAAAAATTTATAGCAATAAGTAAATAATAAATGTATAGCAATAAAATTTAAATGAATAAGTATAATTGTAACCTCACAATAACGTTTCATATATTTTTAAAATCATATATATATCACCATGAAAATCTATTTATTAGTGTGGTGATTAACAAGGCAAAAAAAATGAAGGAAGGGTATTGAATAAGGTTTTAAAACACAAGAGAGCTAATTACTAAGATAAAGTATTAAGATTTTAGTTTTAGTTATAGATTTAGTGTTTTGTTTTTAGTGAATTTAGTGTATAGCAAGTCAATTTTTCTTTGGAAATGTTGTGTTGTTGGTCAATTTCCATTTGGAAATGTTGTGTTGTTATTTTATTTCCTTGTGGAAATTTTGTGCAGTTTGTCAATTTCCATTTGGAATAAGTCCAGTTGGTGTCCATTTCTTGTCCATCTTGAAATAATATTTGTAAATCTAATTTATATTGCTGCATGTGCAGGCATATTTGTGTATATTTTTGTTAATTCCCCTTTGGAAATAAGTGCAGTTAGTTGGTGTTCATCTTGTGGAATAACAATTGTTAACCTAATTTTACATTGTACAAAAAAAATAACTGTTGCATTTGCAAGCAGATATATAATTTTCAGTTTGTGTAGTCTTATTTATATTAGATCGTAGGTTATGATTGTGATAGTTATCAGTGTGTAGTTGTGGTAATATTAGTGCACTTAGCGAATTCATCTATTCATTATTAGTATTTCAGTGTTTGTTCGTATTAAATATGTTTTGTTTGTTTATTAAAATTTCATCATAATTATAATATATAATGGTGTTTATATAGCAGTTAATTTAATTTAATTACGTTTATTTTTAGTTTGTTTGATTTAGTTAAGTTTAGATCTATGTGTGTTTATTTTTGCGAGCAGGATGCGCGATCGTAGGATTATGAGGAATCCGAAGTTGAATATCTATCCCTTTCGTAGAACGTTTTGTATCTGGAACTAATGCATAAATGATATTCATACATAATATTAAATTATACATAAATACGTGATAAAATTCTTACAACTAACACGCAATATTAATGCAATTATATTCATACGCATGCAATTACATTCATGCACATGTAAAGGTGTGGATGATGAAGATGTTCGGATCTGCAAAAGAGTGGTTATATAAATTTAAATTCTTACAGCTAACATAAAAACATTGTGGGCACTCAATTTTATATAAAATTCTTACAACTAAGATAATTTTACTAATTAGCTGTTGAAATAGCTAGTTTGTGGGGTATGCACACGTGTTTCGGGCCATTTGTTTAGTTATCAGTTTCTTCAGCTATGCTGCGTTTTCTATATACCTTCAACATAAATTATCAATATAAGAAAACAATTAAGTATTATAAAAATGTTAGAATAAAAGGATCAAAAGATCGACAAAATACAAATATAATACAAATTATTCAATTTTCTTTTAAGGCGAACTGAAAAAAATAGATTAATTAGTCAAATACCATAAAAAAAGATATCAATATCAAGCATATCAAAAATATCAAACAAATTCACGTGGTCATCTTGGTTTCTGCAAAATAAAATAAATGCAAATTATTATTTAAAAATATTGAAATATACAATGCACTAATTACAAATATCAATTGGTTGAATAAATTTACAACTAGTGATACGAGAGTTGTCAGTGCTGAAACAAAAATAATATGTCCATAATTGCAACAACTAAATAAATATATCAATACACTTTACACATTTTTGTTCTTAAGACTAACAAAATTCTTACATATAACATTTACATGTGGTGTAGTATGTAGAGTTAAGAAGTGTCATAGATTGAGAATAATTTCAAGAGTTTCAATATATTCTTGAATTATGTATTATGTGTGCTCGAGGTGGCACTGAAATTTTGTGGCTAGTTGCAGAGTTTTTATGAACCTAGCGATTATTATTAATTTGGTGCGTTTGAGTGCTATATGAAGATTGAATGTTGAATTTATTAAGTACGTGTGCGCAAATTAATGATTGCTCTGTAAGAACAATTAATTGGAAATTGCCTTTTAATTGTGAAACTATGGATTCGCCAGAAAATTGGAATTTTCGATCTTGTCCGCATGCAGTTGAAGGGACGTGATGCCATAATTAGGTATTACTTGGTTAGTCAGAACTGGAGGAAGCAGGTATGATAGCCATGGTCTTAATATAAGGTGTTCGAGAAAGCGATTGAGGGCTAACTCGTTTTGGACTGTGTTTGGAAGCAATTACGAGCCGTATGTCCAAATTTTGAACAATATTGGCAAGGGGGCCTATTTTGGAGGTTGTTGCCAGTTTCATTATAATTATTATTATTCTGATTATATTGCGGTCTACCTGGATAAGAGTTAAATCGTGATTATTTGAATTATTAACGCGAGCATATTTTTTTTTTTTTGGGCGCGTCGACTGCCTTGGCCATTAGCGCCCTTTGAACATTATTTCTCTCTCTATCTGTGGCCAAACGAGCTGGGGTGGCACATGTTAATCTCATTTGGCATCCACCACAGTATTTTGCACAGCAAGGTAGGGTGGAGCACTTGATTAAGACAATTCTTTCCACACATCCCTTCTTATACCATCAAACTAATCGACGAGGGGGAGTGTGGAATCCTGTTTGTGCCATCCCTTACCCTACTAAATCCGTATATTTAAGCAAAACCAAAAGCAATCAATTTTTTTTTTTTTTGACACAAATTATATCAACTTATTAAGTAGTATATAAGTAACAACTAATCCTAAGGAGACTAATTAATGTATAAGCTAATTTGGTGTGCAGTACTTTTAACAAATATTACTTTTCACCCTTAATGGACTTAACCTTCAATAAACTAAACCTAATTGGGTGGAAATACTGCGAGCATTATTATTATTATTACTATAATACTGATTATGATTATTATAGCGGTTATTCTATATACTCTGCGATTACAATTTTTAGGAATATTAAAATTGTTAGGCATTTTGCCGAAGTTAGTGCGAGGTTTTGGTCGGGATTTATTTGTGCAGTCCACGTCAAAATGTGGACCGGAACAGTGGCGGCAGGGCCTATTTTTTACTACATTAAAAACTCTTCGAGTGGTAGTAGGTTTTAACGGTGGTTTCTGATTTTTATTTCGGTGCGGGCATTTTGCATGGAAATGCATTTGTCCGCAGAAACGACATGGAGATGGGGGTGTGCGAGAATTTGAAGTTTTCGAGGTGACAGCGAAAATTGTAAGATTTGTTTCCGAAGCATTTGCTTCTTTTAGGCATTGGCATAAGAAAGTGCTTCGTCTAATTTTTGAGCTAGCTTTGTTCGTACCTCATTTTGAAGCGGTTGAGGAAGTGTCTTTAGGAATGCATCAGTGGCCAGTTTGTCTAAAATAGTTTGTAAGGCCTCGAGTGGGTTAGCTTGAGCTTTAAAGTAATGGCGGACTGGATATGTCTAATTCTATCCGCGAAGGTTTCAGGAGACTCTGTGGGAAGAGGCTCAATATTAGTAATTTGCTGCAGGAGTACTAGAGGGGTTTTTTCCTTTGTAAATCTAGCTAGAAGTCCCCCTGAAATTAGAGGTTAATTTATAATTGCACCCTGGCGTTGTAATTCGGCTTTCTGGTATCATAAAATATTTTTGCTGAACCTGAGAGCATAAGTACTAGTATTTCTAATTTTGCAGCGCCATCCAACCAGAAAGGCTAGCGCAATGGCTAATTTGGTCTAGGAAATCTGAAACACTGGCTGAATTTTCGCCATCGAATGTGGGCAAACTGTTTATTAATTGTAAATTTCTCAAGGGGCTAGCAGGTTGATTGCTGGGGGTGGCAGGAGGATTGGATAATTGCTGCTGACCAGCGTCATTTTGAGCGAGGTTTTTAAGCTATATCCGGTAGCTATTTCATGTATATAAGGAGAGTGTCTGCGGCGTGGCATTTTTCCACTTTGTTGGAAAAAATCTGGTCATTATAGAGAAACCGGGTAAATGTGATTCAGTGGATACTTCGCAGTTTTGTTGCCTGTAGCAGGTAAGATTCTAGAAAAACTAATAATGGACAGAATCATGCATCACTTAAACTCCAATAATCTACTTTCTGGGAAGCAATTTGGATTTAGACCTCAAAGTTCGACAGTGAATGCTCTCAAAACGGCTGTGGAATTTATCAGATGTTATTTTGAAATCGAGTGGGAGGTACTGCTCATTTCTCTTGATGTACAAGAAGCATTTGATGCTGCTTGGTGGCCGGCAGTTCTGAAGATTTTAAGAGTGAGAAATTGTCCGAGAAACTTGTATCTTTTTTCGAAAAGTTACTTTTCCCATTGATCGGCATCCTTGAGTCTTAATTCTGTTTCAAAGGAGGCCACGGTTTCAAAAGGCTGTCCGCAAGGATCATGTTGTGGCCCTGGATATTGGACGCTTCTGTATGATGATTTGTTGAGACTCAGCTTTCCTGGCCGTGGCGGAATAATAGCTTTCGCTGATGACCTGTGGATCCTAGTCGGGCAGAGTGGTATTGAGCTTGGAGTTGACGGCAACAGAATATTAGGAATTGTGGAAGGATGGTCTTTGACTTACATAATAGAGTTCAATAGAACTAAAAGTGAGGTCATGCATCTATCGCGAAGAACAAATCCTGAGTCTGAGGAAATACTAGTCTATTTAGGAGGTGAAAAACTGGAAATGGTAAACAAATTGAAGTATCTAAGCGTGATAATAGACAGGAAACTACGTTGGGAGCATCTTCATTATGTTTGTGAAAAGAGCTGGCAGTTCGTAAACGTACTGTCGAGTGCGGCGAAAGTGCATTCGGGACTTGGAAATGAGGCTCTGAAAGTAATATATCAAGGCGCTTTCCTACCATTATTATCATATGCTATTCCTGTTTGGCATTCAGCACTTCGTCTGAAAAGAAATCAGAAGAAAATTGAAAGAGTCCAGAGGCTGTTTTTATTGCCCCAAATAAAAGGATACCGCACTATTTCCTTTAATGCCGCCTGTATAATAACCGGTGTGATGCCAATATGCCTTCAGTTGGAGGAATATGCTACTCTGGATGTCATCCAGGCGGGAGGAAATGTTGAAGGCATGGACGGAAGATTATTGGATAGACCTATTTGCTTCAAGATGTGGCCGCATCCTGCCAGATTTCCGGCAATAAATAACGACATAATGATGTAGGATGCTGTGGAAATCTACACCCATGGTAGCAAGGAAGATGAGCTAGTCGGATGTGCTTTCGTTGTTTACAGATCGGAGCGGCTAGTAGTGGAGGAGAAATTTCGGCGGAGCCTCATTATGTTCAAATAATCAGGCTGAACAGCTGGCCGTAGTGAAAGCTCTGGAATGGCTGCTATCAAATGCTAGTACAAGTGAAAAAAAAATATTTACAGATAGTCGTATCACTTTGGATTCCTTACTGAATGCCGACAATCACTTACCCTTGATTGTAATGATTAGAGATAAAGTTTACGAATTGCAACAACATTGCGTCACTTCGTTTTCATGGGTAAAGGCACATGTTGGAATGATCGGCCACGAAAGAGCAGACATGTTGGCCAAATTGGCTTCAAGAGATAATGGACTGTCAACCATGTATAATAAGTATCCAAGAGCAACGGTTATACACTGGTTACAACGGCGTGGCTTGGAAGTTTGGCAACGGTTCTGGACAGAATTTTGTACGGGAGCTCTGACAAGAGAGCTTTTCCCTTCAGTTCAGACACGTCTTATTCACTGCAGGCTAACCCAGCTTCTGTCAGGTATGGCAAAATGGCAGTATATCTTCACAGATTTTCTGCGACTCCTTAACACCACACATAGTGGACCACTTATTGTGGGACTGCCGTAGTCTATTATCTGCCAGGCGGATATTTTTACAGCAGGTCATCCATCACTCAGGGCATGCGTTGGCCTCCTGCTAAATCAGAGTTGCTTCAAGCAGATTTGTTCTCACATTTCTCAAGATACATCTCTCAAATACGGTAAATTTTTAAATGACTGAACAGTATCAATCTTATGCGAAAAAATAATAGTAATGATAATTATTGTAACAATTAAAAAAAAAATTATAAATAAATATACAAAAATAAATAAATAATAATAATAATAATAAAAAGTTATTGTTACATTAGTTACCAATGTCATTAAAATAAAAACAAAACAAACAAAAAATTAATAAATGAAAAGAATAAAAAATAAAAAAAATAAATAAATAAATAAAATAAAAGTCAGTAAAACAAGGTTAATTAGTTTATTGTATCTATTAAATTAGTTTTTATGTATTAATTTGTTGTTTTTTTTATAGTTTATATGCTTTTCATCTTCGATCGCGTATTACTTATGCTTGTATTTATCTGTTTGTATTATCATTTAAGTGCCAATATTATGTACATTATCATGTAATTATGTCCGGTAAATTTATTTATTTTCTCAGATGAGTGGAACATGTTGAAAATAAAGGTTATTAAAACAACACACAAACACACACACACACCCTTTTCTAAAAACCACTTTTTTGGACTCAGGGGGACGTCAAAACTGATTTTTCCGGTGAAAACTCGATATCAAAAATTTGAATACGATTACAATACTTCCTCTAGGAGTGAGAGAAAGTAAAAATGTAATGTAAATGAACACAGTAATAAAGTTAACAGCTTCTATTTCCTTTTCATAACTGCTTATTGTGTCATCAGTGTTCATTGAATGTACCTACATAATGTCAAACTCAGTATGTTTCATGTTTACTACTTTTATAAAAAAAAAAAAAAAATCTGGTATGAAACACTCACACGATTTTCTCGCAGTGAAAATGGCAAACTAATTTTTACAATGTTTAGAGTGATCTTAACATTTTTTGAGAGGTGACCCTTCAGCACTCATAACCTCTCTGAAATAAATTCTTTCTGAAGAGGCCCTTTTCCCTGAAAAATGTTACATATAAAAGTGATGGAACTTTTTTTGTATAAAAGGCATACAAAGTTAAAAATTAATTCGTTCGAGCCATTTTCGAGAAAATGTGCACACAAAAACAATTAAATTCACTGAATAAAGGTGGTATTTTTTTCCTCGACGTAGTAGCCAACCATCTATTTTCCAACCATCTTTTCTCAGGCGTGTCAACTGTTCTCTAACAAGTTGGATGTTCATATTCAGCTTCTATTGATTATTAAGCATAGCTAGAGCACATTGACTTGTCTGTATAATACTGTCATTCTTTGTGGTAGCTAATTTATTCCCTTCTTTAGATAACCATTTTAAAGCTTATAAAATGGCCAATAATTCTGCCTGGTTGTTTGAACACCAGTCTGCTAATTTTATTTTAATCCTGCACAGCTCTTGTTCATTCCGTTGATACACTACCACTCCTCCTCCAACTTGACCTTCAATTTTACTGCCATCTGATACAACTCTGGTTCATAATCATTACTTGCTGATAAAACATCTATGTATTCTGCTGGATGTGGCCACTGTTCCGGAGGTAAAGGTTTTTCTACAGAAATTCTGGAGCATGAAATTCCTGGTTTTTTGTAGCAAAATAATTATCTACTATTTCCCATATCTTAATGTCTATCGGAACAATTCTTGATAAGATGCAAGCCATATCATAGCAGATTGTTCTGTATCCTCTAATCATTCTTAACGCAATATGCGTTGAACTCTTTTTAAATTCCTGATGATAAATTTCTTACCGATAGCTTTATGCCATACTGGTGCTGCATACAGCACAAAAGAGGCAGAATAGCCGCTTTGTAGATAATTCCAATAGCATCCGATCCTATTCCCCAATGTGCCTTGGCCGAACGACTCAAAAGATTAATCAACTGAATAGCTTTACTAGTAATATAATTAACATGAGCAGTCCGTGAAAGTCTTTTATCGAAGATTAACCCCAGGTTAATCTCTTGCACTTCTTTTAACGGCTTTCCTTTCAAATATACCTTTAGCGATGACACTCTTCTACGTTTTGTTGTTCTTAAACATTGAGATTTTTCTGAATTAAAAATAAAGTGGTATTTCTGGTTAAGGGATTTCTGCGACTTCTTTTGTTTAATTATATTTCCGAGTACATTTTCAATTCAGGGGATGGCTATGAAATCCCCGGCTCCATCCTACTTCAGTTAGGTATATGTGAAATTCGAGTGAGAAAGTCGAGTGTGTGGCTTTTATCAGAGATATTTTCCATGATAGCCTGCTACTTTTTGTGGTCATCGACCGGTTTCGGGCGTTCGCCCATCTTCAGGATGCGTTTGTCAGTTTACACACTCGAATTTGTTCTGTGCAAGTGTGTGTTATCACACTGTTTGACAAACACATCCTGAAGAAAGGGCGAGCGCTCGAACCGGTCGATGACCACACAAAGAAGCAGGCTACCACGGAAAATTCTCTGATGCCGCAACAAATGTGGTTTTTACACCACAAGTTTTTTAATTTATTATCAGAAGTTTATTTATTATTATCATTTAACGGAACGTTTTCATTTTTTTAAATTTTAGCCGTTTTTTAATTTATTTTTGCGCCAAAAGGTGTTTTTGGATAATTTTCATTTGTTGCTTGTAGAAACAATGGTCACAGAATGTGCTGCAGTTCTCAGCTGTTTAGGAGGTTATAATAAACTCTGATTACCCTTACAAGTTATGTTTAAATTTTATAGCGAGATTGTGTATTTCTTTTTTACAATGTAATTTTTTTAATTTTTCAACAAAAAATTATTTTATAAAACAAAGATGGAGAGGAGGAGATAAAGCTTATTAGAATTCGTCTTCCTTTCTCATCATTTTCCATTTTTTTTTTCACGCAGTATTATCCCTTTGATAATTTTTTTTGTTAAAACCATTTCTTCCTATTGCATATTTTCCTTTTGGACATGTTTTTCTACTTAATTTATTTTTTCCAAAAACAAAGAACGTGAAAAAGTGGAGTAAAATTCTCTTAAATCTCTCAGGCCAAATTTTAATATTTTCTATCTCTTTGTTGTAGTAATGGTTTTGATGAGGCCGCGGTGCGTTGCTTTGATCTAATTCCTGCTTTATACTATATTATTTGCGATCTTTCTGGGTTTTTTAAAGCACAATATAGGTACACGTTTGTGTGTGTGTGTGTGTGTGTGTGTGTGTGTGTGTGTGTGTGTAAGTGTATATGTGTGTAAGTGTATGTGTTCGTACACAGTTAGTTCGCATTATCCTCTCTTTGTGTACCTTCAGAAACTGTTCTTAATTCTTCTATTTTTATTTTCTTTACGGAAATATATCATTTATTATTATTCATATGTTGTACCTCGAAGTGGACTGCTATCCCTTCAGAGATCCTGATATCCTTGCGGATATTGTATTGCTTGCGTCGACACTGGACGAGGGTTGTAAAAAATACTGCGCTCACGAGTTAAATATTAGATTTTTTTCTGTGACCGTAATTTTTTTATTTATTTAAGGTGCGTCAACGTCTATGGTCATTGCGCCCGGAGTCTGAGTGCACTGTCCATCACCGGACAGTTGAGCTGTTGAGAGTCCTAGGAAGAGAAAATCTAAGGGTGGTAGCACTGCTGGCTTCCTGTTAATTTCGTTCTTAATTTATATGAACACAAAAAAAATCTGAAAAGGTGCAAATACTGAGAATTTATTTTAATTAATGTGAAATACTGCCGCTCTCTATGACCTCAATGCGCTGTATCTGGGATGTGATCTTGTCTTCGCATATTGGCGCTAGATGTGGGGCTAATTAGAGTTGAATAATATAACTTTCACACACTAGTGAGTGTGTAACTCACTTATTTGAGAAAGTTCAAATTTCCTCACTAAATTTGGTGTAGTAATCGTCACAACGATTGTAGAAAAAATTATTTATTTGACTAGTGGAAAAAGTGGGGCTTTTTATCATTCGAGTTCGCGTGTCTGACGAGCGAAATGAGTGCGAAAACACGAATAATAAAAAATACTACATCCATAAGTTAAATGTCAGTTTTTTCCTGCAACCTTTTCAGTACTATCAAAAATGTAATGTAAATGGTACAGTAATTAAGTTAAACGCGTATATTTCTCTCTTCATAAGTGATGATTGTGCCATAACTACATTTTGTGTTAATCCCAAACTCTGTATGTTTCTGTTTAGTATTCTTATAAAAACATATAAGAAATATGAAAGTAACTTTTTTTTAACCAATTTCAATTATTGTATTAAAAAACAAATAAGAAATAAGTTGATAGTGTTTAAGAAACTTTATTGATGCCGGCCAAGGGTTTGGAATAAAAAGAATTTCGATAAGTTGGAAAGAAAGGAAACTTCCTCAGATAATGAAAATAGTTAAATAAATAAAACTATATTATTTGATTTGTGGGCCTCTGACTACTATGGGCCCATGACATTTGTCTAGATTGTTTCCAATATAATCCGTTGTAAGCCAGAGAATCTGATACGAAGGTTTATTCTTGAATAGTTTGCTTAACGCATGTTTTTGCCAAACATAGGAAGAGCGACTTAGTAGTGGACGAAACGATATGAAAGCAAAAGGCTTTTCATCCGGGCTTTGGGTGGGTTTATTACAGGGATAAGTACCTCGAATTGATGAAGATAATAGATGATGCCATGATGATATGATAGGTTATTGCGCGGTTAACAAAAAAATGATTACGTAATTACAGCATCCCATAAATTAATTCATGCAAATTAATTTTCCAAATCGGTTGACCGGAAGTGCGTTTTTACTGAACTTTTCCAATTTTTTCAAACAAAAAAAAAACACCGGCATGATTTCATTTAATGTTTAACACTAACTATGATTACACAAACCTATAATTTTTGTCGGAAACTATATTCCTAGAAAGGTCATTTAAAAAGTTTTGTGGGAAGGGAAGGTTAGGCCTCAAAAACGATATTTTTGTGAAGTTTAGATTCAAACCCTGATATAAACTTGAAAAATTATAAATTTGGAGAATATTTGTCAATTATGATCGATTAGGTTCGTGTTTGATAAACTGCTGTAAGAGAAAGTTGTTTGTTTTCTGTAAGATTCATATTCATCACATGTTTAATGAAATAACTTCTTTTGCTTAGAGATTAAATCTGAAGAGATAGTAGCGCCCCTTGCGGCCAGGAGCAGAGGCCAGTAAACATATGAAGGTATGTTGGTGTCCAAGGATACACGTGCTGCGGTCAGTATGGAGGGCAGGAAAGTTCGTGTTTGGTACGCAATCTGTAAAGCATCATCATTAACTTATTAAGTTAAAAAAACAAAACAAACAAAAACGAATACGTGCTGTAATTGACTTACTTGTTTTAGAAAATATTGTTTTTGCAATCAGCTGATTTCTTTAATTTAACAGCTGTTTTATATAATAATTAATTTTTTCCCCAGGAAGTTTTCCTTAATTAGACTCCCGCAGTCTAGTGTAAAGTTCTTGTTAAGCTTTAAAGTTATCCTGTAAAGGAAATATACTTAACAACTTCTTCAGTGAACTTGGTGGCGTCCCTGAGGGATGATTCTAGGCTTAATAAGACGACAGAATCCTTTATACATCCCCATTCATAGGGTAGGTAGGGTATGCAGTGGTAGTTTGATCTGTGGCAACTAGTTAGGTTTTAGCTCCCCCCCATATAGGCAAACTTTAGTTCATTATCACACATACTTCACAGACGATTACATTCTGCGTAGAAAGCGTTGACACCCAATATATATATAAAACTAAAAATATATATGTTTGCATTCGAAATATAATATAAAAGTCGTACATCCGATTAACCGATGTTCTTCAAACTCAGAATCTTGGCACTAACATTAAATTCTTATTAATATTATGTAGATGATAGAATCGTACAACATATTGAAATGGCACTTTAGAGGAAAACCTAACATCACCCCACTCCCCAAACAGCTCTAAATTGAAATTTTCCAAAAAAAATTTCAAATTAAAGTTGCAACTCTTTTTACCGGTATCTTGAGATCTTGTACATCTGATTACCAATTGATATACCAAGTTTAAAAGAAAACTGGTAAACTGTTTTCGAGAAAATCGAAAAAAAAAACGGAAAAATCCATTCAGTAAAGTGGTACATCATCCGGTCGACCGATTTTGATCAACAGCTTATTTTTTTTTTAATTTAAGGCGCGTCAACATCTATAGTCACTGGCGACAGTTTCCGTCGTTACAGACAAACAGGTTATTGTCGCATCCCGTGATAGCACTGCAATGAAATACCAAGATTCAGCTACCTGTGATTTTTCGTTTTTGAGTTATGCTGTTCACACAAATACACCAATTTCTAAAAACCACTTTTTCGGACTCACGACACCTCAAAATGTGTATTTCTGGTGAAATCACAATTTCAAAAATTTGACACGATTGCAATACTTCCTCTTCTTGTTTGAAATGTACATGAATGAGAGAATCTAAACTATGTAAAAACTACTTCTTTGAGGAAAGAGTAAACCTTACTCCTCCCCCAAATCCACCCTTAAATGAATTTACTCCAAATAATTCAAACAAAAGTAATAGATCTCTGTATGTATGGTTAGTATAACAAGTTTAATGCAATTTGTTGATGTCTTTATGTAGAAAGTCGCAGAAAACTGAAAAAACTGTTTCGTAATGTTGCACTTCCGGTCAAGCAATTTTCTTCGAACTCGGAATTTTGGTGTCACATTTCATTGTTATTTAATATTATGTAGATTTTATAATAAACTAAAATGTCACTTTAGAGGAAAACATAACCCCACCCCTCCCCCAAAAGGGCCATTTAAATGTACTTTTCCGGAGAGATGTATCAAATAAAAGTTGTAGACTCGCCAGTTCATTAGGAACTTTAGAAACCAAACTCAAACCAAAAGAAACTTTAAAATAATAATAAATATTGCACCATCAGCTGATTTAATTAGAACAGCAGTTTTTGAACTTTCTCTCACATCTAGTAAGTATAGCGATCATATCAAAGTTTAGACATTTATTTTTCACTCTACATATGTGTTCTGAGGTCCCCTGAGTACGAAAAATATGTTTTTAGCGAATGGTCAGTGTTTTAGTTTGAACAGAATATCTAAAAAACGAAAAATCGCACGAAGTTCAAACTTGGTATTCTGTTTAGGTAGTACTGCCGCATATGATACCAAGGTTTCGGCTAAATTCTACTATCGGAAGTGTGATTTTACTGACAATTCTGACACAAAGTGCTGCAGCCCTGCCTATTTTGTGTAAATGACTTAGCTAGACTATACACGTATTAGTTACTCCCGATTGCATCCTACTCAGAAAGTGAACATATTTCAAGTACACTAATAGTGTATTTGGACACTAATTGATACTATACACATAACTACTTGATCACTTTTATTGGAAACATTTTTCCCGGCAAAATTGATTGTTATTTGTCCCCCGCATATTTATGCTAGGGGAAAAGAGTGCCATTTGAAATTTAAAGAAAATGTGCCGGTTGGTGGGAATTTACAAGAGTAAGAGAAAGTAAGTGAGAAAGTCGTGTGAGTGTTTTTTATACCACAATATTTTTTTTTAAAATTTTTTTCATTTCTATGTAGCGCGTATATTTTTGCTGCATCATAATGTTATCATGTCTAAAAACTGAATACTTTTTTTGTAATTCTGTTTTTCAAGACAAAAGTTAAATCTGTATCCTAGCGGGTAGCAGGCGCTCCTGTTCCTCTTCAAATTTTACCCTCCTACAAATGGTTGTTTTAAAAATTGGGAGAAATGTCAGAAAAACTTACTGTTTTCATATAGGCTTCCCCCCTCCCAAAAAAATGAAAAATATATCTGGCCCAATGCCCATTTTTTACCTTATTTTGGGCCAATAGCTATCGTGTATTACTTGGTGGACATGTTTGTTTTGTAAGATAACTCCTACTGAACATGTTTTGAAGAAGGTTCCGCCCCTTTCCGCCCCTTTGGGCGCTCTCCATTTCTTTCGTGTTGTATTTTTTACTTTATTTACTTTTATTTTGGATGTACTCTTCTTCTAATACTTTGTATTTATGTGTGTTTTTATATTGAATTTAGAGAATTCCTTATTAACAATAAGAGATCAGCTGTTATTAATAATGATCTTCATTTGCTTCTTTAGAATAAATTAGTACAATTGGGCCAAAATTGTTGTAATGTAATTTTTACTGAAATACCCAGGCAGTTGAACTCCAAAAGTGGTAGATAGCCCTGGTATAATTGTGGTATAATTGTGCTAACTCCACAAAATACATTAGAGAAAGTATGGCAATTGTGCCAAATTTTCGGTTTCGAGTTTTAGCCGGAAATACATGATTTGAAATCCCCTGAGTCCAAAAAAGTATTATATCACGAGTTTTATCTTTGAACTGATTAGGCTTCAACATTTAGGATATAAATTCGGCCAATTTTTTGGGAAAGCGGATGGTTCTTCCTCATCTGGCCAGGACTGGAGGTTGTGGCTCATTGGTTGCTGACTCATTTGAGAGTCAACGTGTTCATTGCCATTACTTGAGGTTTCTTCAATGCGAGTTAGTTGTGGTTGAGGTTGATCTCTCTTCTGGAGCGACTGATTTTGCTCTAGAGCTGAATGCCCGTTTAAGGCGTGATATTACTTTGGATGAGAATGTGAAATGTTTCGTTGCTTCTTCTGAGTACCGGGGGTGGCTGGCCAATTTCAGAAACTGTCCAGCAGTATAGCTTCCTGGGAGTGGGGAAGGGACTAGCCACTTTTTCAAGGATGTTGATGGTCTCTGTGATAGTATCCGAGTCTAACAGCACCAGTGATAATAACAACTCAACCCAGAAAACCCAACACAGTACGAAGGTTGAGAGGAGGTTGCGCTTTTCTCAGCAAAAGTTGTTTTTATTACGTTTAGATTCCCCATAGATATACGCCATAGAGTATCACTGAATATCCAGTAAAAGCTGCAGGTTGAGAAAATTGGTGTAAATTACAGTAAGAGAAGTCGTGTGCACGTTTTACACCAGATTTTTGTTTCCAAGTTCAAACTACAATTATTGTCCACAATCTATCGGACCAAGGTCATCATAGAAATCTGTTCAGGATAGTTACGTTCCTCCAAAAAGGAAAAGGGCCAGTATGTAATCGATAATCACTAGCGATGAAATAAACATATCTAAAATTTGGATTAAGTACAAAGGCGGCATCCTCCTCTGCAACCCTCCGGTCCAACCTCAATGTTGAATAATTGATTTCCATTGGCAATGTTCAGTGATATTCTGATGCCGGTCCACATACATTTACATATAATAGTGCCGGGTACCATACATCATACTGTTTTCATTAGCATATCGGTCAATACATATGTCATCTAAATTGGATAAAATTTTATTTAAAAAAAAGGAGACAATCACAAAATGTTTCTGTTCACATTTTATTTCATTTAATTAATTTTCTTTGTTGGTTTGAGAGAGTAATGCATACATTACACATTCGCCGGACATACATACATATTTGCATAGGTTTTAAGAAATTGTGAGAATTTGAAACAATATTTTCTCGAAAAAAAAAGGGAAAACAAATCAAAGGAGGTTTTTGCTCGACATCTACCTTATTATTTATATGTGAAATAATAATTAGCCACAGCAAACGAACTTGCCATGACTTTTTCTTACTCTAATTAATACAATTCAATGAGGACATTTTCGTTACAATGTTTGGTTGGGCTAGCCGTAAACATAGCGGTGGGGGTTTTACTTGTATAACTGAGTCATATGTAGAGCGATCTGTATCAAAACCAACAAACCTTGTGCAAATTTAATTTTAAATTAACTGGCATACCTCACTACACTAAAATAATTTTTTTCAAAAAAATGTTTCAAATAAAAGTGATACCTTTCTATCTCAGCAGCAAGCATTCCGGGTTTAAAGAAAACCGTTGTAACCGTTTACGAGCAAATTCCAAAAAAGTCAAAATAGGTTGTAAAACCCATATATGAAGTAGTGCTTTAGAGGAAACTTAACGCATCTCTTCCCTCCCCCCCCCAAACAAATTTTCCCTGGGAAAATATTTCAAATAAAAGTGATTGGTATTCATGTGTGTAGATAGCAGTGACGGCCCGTATTCATGTGTGTAGATAGCAGTGACGGCCCGTATTCATGTGTGTAGATAGTAGTGACGGCCTTTAACGTACACAATAAAAATAATTTTTGTCGTAATCTATAAAATCGCACACAATTTCAATCTACGCTTGGAGTATTGCACTGGTTGGATCACATTATTGAGGCAAACAGAGCTTATCGGAAATAACCGAATACGACCATTTCTTGACATTGTGAACTGGGCAGCGTCAACATCAAGCAATGCTAGATAAAATACTTCTTTTTTAAAAACGGATATATTATTGGTATTTAAATAAAGTAAAGTAATGCCTATTTTTTCAGGCGGGCTTAACGTCCAACTACCAAATTAGGTGTCGTGGACGGGGGCAGAAGCACCTACTTTACTATTAACATTTTTTAAACAAATATAAAATTTAGTTATACGCTGGACTCGAACTGGGGTCCTCCCACTTACAAGTCCATGCTCATAACCAATACACCAACACCCGCCCCGGTATTTAAATAATAATTATGCAAAGATTGTTATGTAATTATTACTTTTTATCTTAAATTTAAAAATTAATTTTTGTAGTTATTTGTTGAGGGTGCTTTATGCACCAGCCGTCACTGGAAGGTAGTATACGAAGTTGACAGAAAATCGTTGTAGCCGTTTTCGAGAAAATCACGAAAAACTGAAAAAGAAAAAAACATTCAGTGAAGTCCATTTCCGGTTGATGGATTTTGCCCGACATCATCATGTCTGATGCGGTGATAGTATCTAAACGGAATATCAAGTTTGAGCTTACCGCAACTTTTCATTTTTGAGATATACACCCACGCACACCCATACATACAGACCATTCGCTAAATACATTTTTTCCGTATTCAAGGACTCCGAAACATGAATTTCCAGAGAAAAATCAATTTCGAAAATCTGACTTCCTTTTAAGTTAGAGATACAGCGACAAACCAAGTCGATGTGGCTGCTCAATTTCATTGAGTTGCTAAAGGAACACAGATTACTGATCAATCTTCATGAGACAGTCTCGGGTCAAACAACATACATAATGCATGCAGCATTTCACAGATTCCAAGATAGAAAAGCTTTTCTGAAAAATTGCCCTTGATTATGTTGTACGTTTCTACAACATGTATAATGATAAGGTACATCAATAGCGTTTGTAGAATTTCAAATTTGAAGAAAATCAGTTTGTAATGAGTAGTGCGATGTATAGAATTGGTTTTTGAGTTTTATAGAAATTATTTCGAAATATTTTTTTTGAAATGTTTTTATGAAATAAAAGTGACTAAGGGGGGCTAATAAAACCTCTGTTCAGTGTTACTAACGCTGGTTCGGGACTTCAATGTAATCACTTCAAACACTATCTGGCATGGTTGCTAACCTGCATTGTACCTCTAACCAACATCTCTGTACAGAGCCATAATATTTAGGCTAACTGAAGGAAAATGTGCAAGTTTATAGAAAATTGTGTGTCAATTTTACACTTGTATTAACTACGCTAAGAGAAAGTCGTCATCATGCACTAACTGCAGCAGTTGTGCTGTAGGAAATAAAATGACGATGTATGTTAGACAAATCAATTTTTGACGCTTTTCTCCTCCAGCCCATCAAATAAAAAGAGGGGAATGTGAATGTCAATAAATTGAGGAGAATTTGCCCTTATTTTGTAGCATAAAGTAATCATGAAAATCAAAAACAGAACATTCAATGGGGCCATTTGATGATTTTTGTTTTTCAATGCTAAATGACTTCGATGTGTAGAAAGTAGTCATGAAAAAGTTTCTTAGTGTCAAAAAAAAATTTTTTGGTTTTATGAGGTTATCATCATCTAATAAGATTCTTTATTGTTCAGTGACGGAAATAATAAAAATCTTAGAAAATAACCAGGTTTGAACTTATGACGTCATAAGTGGAATAAATAGTACACTATAAGCGGAAATTTAGTTTGAAAAGTGTTGAGCATTTACGAAAGTATTTATGTAGGAAAAGACCTCTTGAGTGAAGTATGCCTAGTCTGGGTCAGTAAGGAGCGCTTAGCAAGCGAAAGGCATTACAGCCTTAGACCCAGTACTTCATGTGTGAGTATGTGTTTATGTGTATGTCGGCATTTCCTTTGTATTTTGGCGGCACAGTGTTTGTGTTTTTTTTTTGCCAGTTAATGTGAATAGAACATAACAGCCGGGTAATTTGTGATGGGCAATTTAGAAAACGAACAGGGGTTCGGTACTATGTGATCGGAATAATGTAATAAAAATTATTTTGGTATTTTGCGTATCCGCAGGTGTGTGTATATGGTTTTTTTTAATTTTGAGTAAACAATATCTCATAAAAGAAAAGTCATAGCAAGTTTAAATTTATGTTTCATATTGCGGTATTCAACTCGCGAAGCTTCCGGTCAGAAATCCATCAACCGCATTGCGACTTTGTTGTGTTTTTTATTCAGCGCCAACAATGTTCAACCAAGTCCAAAACATTTGAAATTTAACGTCAAGAAGTTCTCATAACTATCTAAACTAAATTTTTCAAATAAAATTATAGGTTTATCTCTGTGCAGTTATCTTTCCAAGTTTAAAGGGCAACTTTTCCGAGAAAATTCCAAAAAAAAGAAGCTCAAAACTTAATGTATAAAGTCGCACTTCCGGTTAACCGGTTCCTTAAATTTTGTAATTCTACCAATATTTCTAATGTATATCAATAATATACAGATGTACAGCCATACTTTGTACTGAAGTAGTATTTTAGAGGAAGGCTACTCCCCCCCTCCACAGGAAACATTTCCTGGAAAAAATGTTTCAAATAAAAGCATCGGTCTTAATGTCTATGTATAGAGCACGAAATTTATAGAAAATCAAACTGGAAGAACCATTCAGTAAAGCCACACAGGGTGATGGATTTAGACCATAAAGCTTCATATTAGATGGGGTGACTTGTATTATTACCTAATACAAGTTTGAGCTTCCTGCGTTTTTCCAGTTTTGAGACACGTTACACAAACACATACATAGCAATTCGCTAAAAATATTTCTAGTTTCTCTTGTTTCCCTAGTAAGGGGTAGTATTAAGATCCTGACAAATTTTGTCAAATGCATGGACTGTTTATCTGATGACTTGTCTGTTTAGGCCTTCAAATGGTCGGCTTTATTCCATTTCTCCTACTGCTGAAGTCAGCTTCTAGGTCAGAAATTGGCTGTCGAAGTTGAAACCTAAACTCCAATACATTGTAATTGACGTGACATTGCATGTAATGCATAGTTGACGTGCATTTGGCGGCTCAGTGTTGGCGCCTTGATGCGGCAGCTAATGTGCATTGAATTTGCTGGCGTTTGGTTCTATTTCACTATCATCATACTTGAGCAATTTAACGTGCAATTTAACGTGCAAGTATGATGAAAATTTGCCCTTTTTGAGGAAAGCCGTAAAAGAAAGTTATAGCAGTCTGAATTTTCTATTTCACTTAGTTACAACACTTTGCTACCAATTCGATTGGATTCTTAGAATAAATTTAATTTTATCCTCGCACAAAGAAAGAGAAAATTTACTCCAGAGAGTAAATGTAGGCACTAGCGCACCTCTAGCTTTCTTTATATTCTAGCCATTATTTTAAATATTTAATGACAGCTAATTTAAATTTTTTCCTGTTCCACTTTTAAACTAATAACCTAAAATTTTCCAAGGGTGTTCCCTTTGATTTGGTAATCTTTGATAAAGTTAATTTTCTTATTCATTTGACCTTTTTAACTGAACCTAAAGTGACTTTTAGAAATCTTTGCAACAATTTTTTTTTTTTTTAATAAGAAGCAAGAAAAAGAAAAGAAAAACTTTGCTATTAGAGTCTTCTGCCAGCCTGTGAATTATTCATGGATTCATTAAGTAGAGATAAACAGCTGATCTCGCATTTATTTACTTTTTTTTATAAAGATTTTTGTATGTAACTATTTTTAAATCATTATTTTTAAGGAATATCTTCATTCATCAGAAATGAAAGTTTAGAGCCTTTATTTAGGAGTGGATATGTATTTGTTGTTTGTAAGGTCACAAAAAATCTAAATGTGAATCACTCACACGACTTTCCTTAATTACAAAAATACAACATCATAGACAAATTTCCTTTCAACTTGTAACTACAGTTTCTAGCAGCTATGTATAATATAACTTTAATTCACAAGTCCCCTCCCCCTAAAATCGTAAGATTTAAATAAAAGTTAAGTTAAGAAGAGCATTCCAAGTTTAAAGAAAATAATAGTGGCCGTTTTCTCGAAAACTGTGAAACCTATTTACTAAACTTGCACTTCCGGTTAACAGATTTTCTTCAAATTTGGAATTCCTCGCAGTGTTTCTAATGTATACTAATAAGATGGAGGTAGCAGGACCATACAGTAGAATGTATGGTCCTACACTCAGTAGAATGTATGGTCCTACCTCTCAGTAGAATATATGGTCCTACCACTCAGTAGAATGTATGGTCCAACTACTCTGTAGAATGTATGGTCGGTCCTACCACTCAGTAGAATGTATGGTCCAACCACTCAGTAGAATGTATGGTCCTACCACTCAGTAGAATGTATGATCCAACCACTTAGTAGAATGTATGGTCCTACCACTCAGTAGAATATATGGTCCTACCACTCAGTAGAATGTATGGTCCTACCACTCAGTAGAATGTATGGTCCTACCACTCAGTAGAATGTATGGTCCTACACTGAGTAGAACTCAGTACATTCTACTGAGTGGTAGGACCATACATTCTACTATGTATCTCTAAAAAAAAATTTAGTTTCCCTAGGAAAGTATTACAACTAAATGTTACAGTTATTGTGAATAAATAATGCACTAAGTTTAGAGAACATCTTTGCAAGTCTTTTCGATAAAAACGAGGAAAACTGGAAAAAAAATCGAGAAGTCTCAGTTCCGGTTGATTGGATTTTGCCCGAAACTTTGAGTGTTAAGTTAGTTTGAGCTTTCTGCATTCAGACGCACACACGCGCGCGCGCTCACTTAATTCTATTTAATATTATTTAGATGGTATTGATGGAATTGAAGTAACACTTTAGAAGAAAACATAACCACACCCCTCCCCCGAAAGTTCCCTTAAATGAGTTTTCCCAGAGATATGTTACAAATAAAAGTTGTAGCTCTTAATATGTGTAGTTAATAAACTTTGTAAAATAAAATCTTTGAAGCAGTTTTCGAGAAAATCGTAAGAAACTGAAAAGTCCATTGAGTAGTGTTGCTTCAGGTTGAGGGATTCTCCCAGCTAACTTCCTGTATGTATGTGAAGTTTCAGTTTTCAGCGATTTTTTTGTTTTTGAGAATACATACATGCACACATTTTCTAAAAATGCCTTTTCAGGACTCAAAACGATGTATTTCCTGTGAAAATTCGATATCGAAAATTTGACACGATTGCAATACTAACAAGAAGTATTGGAATGTGTCACATTTTTTATGTCAGTTTTCACCGGAAATAGTGTTTTTGAAATACCCTTAAACTGAAAAGTCGTTATTAGAAACTGATTTTTGTGTGTTAGTGTTGTGTGCGCGTATATGTTATGTGTGTACTTGTGTGATATGCGTGCGTATCTGAGGTCAGCATAACTCAAAAATGAAAATTCGTAGAAGTTCAAACTTGATATTTTTTCGTTTTAAGTTCTTAGAGGGTACCTGACGCAAGGCTTTGGTCAATGTTGATCAACCAAAAGTATTACTTTACAGAGTAGATTATTCAGTTTTTTGCGGTCACCTTATATGAACTACACACACACACACACACACACACACACACACACACACACAGCTACAACTTTAATTTGTTTACATTTCTCCGGGAAACTTCGTTTAAGTAGGGTTTTTGGGGTGGGAAACGTTATGTTTTGCCACAGAAAAGTCGTTTTATAAAGTTCAGTTTCGTGCATCCGGTGTAAATTTGAGGACAATCAAACAACTAACAAGAAATGTATGTTTGAAAAGAATGAATCTATTATCACAGTATTTAAACGCAATATAAGAAAGTCGTGTTAGTGGATTATTTTTACTTTTCCTCCTGATAATTTCAGTACTGCTTCATTGTTTTTTTTTAAACAATTGTTTTGAATATTATTTTTGTTTTTAATAGTTAAAAATGAGTTCTATAGATCATTGCGGCGGAAAAATCTCCTCAGATAACAACAGGTGTGTTTGAACATCTGGAAGTAGAGTGTGTGGCAGTCTGGGATACTTGAGCTGGTTCACTTCCCAGTTCAGCTACTCCCCTTCCAATAACTTGAAGAACGTTGAACTTCATCTCTTGGAATTGCATGTTCCTGGCATTCAGTTATTTAGTAATCTTAACTGCAGGCAGGATGTGGCAAGAACATTTCTGAAACTAACCCTTAGTTGACATCTTATAATTGTATATACTTTTTATATGTTACGATATTACAGTTATTGCTTTTATAATCAATTATGGCTATTTTGTCATTATTATTATTATTTTATTATTATTATTATTAGTTTATTACATTCTCTTTGTCCCATTAAGTGAAAATATTGCGATCTACCTGATTTTCGAAATTGAGATTTCATCGGAAATAATTGTTTTGAGGTTCTCCGAGTTTGAAAACAAGATTTTAACGAATGATCTGTATGTGTGTGTGTGTGTGTGTGTTTGTTTGTTTGTGTGTGTACAAAATATCTCAAAAATGAAAGATTACAGAAATCAGACTTGTTGTGTTATTTAAGTACCACAATCCGATACGAAAGGTACGGCCACAATCCGATACGAAAGGTACGGCCACAAAAAAAAACATCAATCTGTAATATGATTATTTTTTTTTTATGTTTTCGCAAAGATTTTCCTCCAAATATCTACAACGATTTACTTTAAACTTTCCATAGTAAGTGAAGCACAAATAAGGACTGATACTTTCTTTCCCTATTGACGCCTCAGAACAGGCGGAGGAAGAAGCCACGTCCATTTTCTGCCAAGATTCATTGTTTCATTAGTTTTTCAAAGTGTAACGACCCTGAAGAGGCTCATTGCAATATGGGCTAAACTTCGGTTTCTAGCAAATCACTGACGCTGCCTCAACCCGGAAACTCAGGTGTTTTTCACGAAAATGGCCGCGGAAATCTAAAAGTTCAATTTTATCATTGACCGCAGCAAGAGAAACTACTTTCTTCGGAGCCATTTTCGCCAAAGAGCACTTGAGTTTCCGGGTTGAGACCGCGTGAGTGATTTGCTAGTGGTTGTGGATGTTCCAAATCAGAGTTTTTTTTGAAAATATCTTTTCATTTTGATCAGCTGATGGAAATCAGCTTTTATAATCCAGCTGTGTTATAGTTTATGATATTGTGTACTACTAGCTTAAAATGTTGTCCCATTCTACATGGAAACAAACTTATGCCTCAAATATGTCTATACATATACAACGTAATGCACGAATCTAGGTTACTGTTGGCTTTATAAATCGTAGTCGTGACAACTTTCATGAATAAATCCGTAATCCCTTCAACGGTGTCGCCTCTACTTCCCATAACAGTCTTTATTAATCCTTTACAGCTACACATTCCTGATCGTTCCCCATTCCATTTCTTGTGTCCCTCCCTCTCTCTATTAAATTCTCTTTTCTAGTAAATAGCTGCTGTTGGTATTAAAAGAGAATATTAGCTAAAGCGAGTTTACCCCCTTTACTCCTTTGGGAATTCTTGTCACTCTTAAGCGTTCTATGTATAGAACATGATATGAGGTGTGAGATGTATTGGTATTTGGTAGACGACAGTGCACTGGTTGTAGGAGATTTGTGAGAAGTGACATTCTTTGAGTTACTTCATGGTAGAGTTAACATAGCGTTATTATTCTTGCCATATTTTACTGTTCCAGCTAAAGAATTTAAATCTTCCTATGTATTCATAATCAGTGGATAACTCCCTTCTTTATCCCTAAACCTATCTAATCATGTCGCTAAATATTTAGTAGTCTTCAATACAATACCAATGGGAGAACCTTAAAACGTTTTTTTAATGAAAAACCTCATCCCCTCCACATCCCCTTAAATGAATTTTCTCGGAAAAAAGATTACAAACAAAAGCGATAGAGGTCTCTGTATGCACAATTAATGAAATTTGAGTTTAATGAAATGCTCCGCTGCCTTCAGAGAGAAAATCACAGGAAAGTGGAAAAACTGTTCATCAATATTATGTAGACGATAAAGTCGTTTAATAAACAAAATGACACTGTAGAAGAAGGCGAACCCTCGAATTTTCCCGCACAATAATGATTCAGATAAAAAGTGGTAGCCATATAATTATATGGGTACTTAGTGCACCAAGTGCATCACAATTTTACACCATCATATTAGTTGCTTTTTAAAAGACCAATAAGCGAAGTTAAAATGAAGTACACTTTGAACAAATGCATTTGACAAGTAACTCTTACTATAGTGAGAATCTAGTCACCAAATAGTTGACGTCTGGTTTTGAAACTGGAAAATTCAATTTGTCTTATAACCTCCCCCTTACAAGTTGGTAATCTTGTCTGACACTATAACTTTACCATCAATTGTCTGGAACTATATTAGTTTACTAGAAAGTGGTGGAGCCATGACAAGAATAGTTTTTCCGCTCCCTAAGATCTATAGTGAAACCAGACTTTCAAAAAAAGAAAAGATTTTCTCAGTGTAATAGAATCCAAAAGTCCCTTGCCTAGGTGGAGGGAAGGGGCGATCGAAATTGACTTTCTTTATATGAATTACAAACTGGCAGGTCACCATCAGTACAGTTTCATTTTTAAAATTGTAATTTTACTGCGGATATAAATACCGTCCACGACACCTAATTTGGTAGTTGGACGTTAAGCCCGCCTGAAAAAATAGGCATTACTTTACTTTTTTTTTTTACTGCGGATATAAAGTCTTTTAAATTCTTTGTGAATGTTTTTGTACTCTCTCGCTTGACTCGCAATTTCGCCAAATATTCGAAATTGAGTCTCCACCGGTGATACTAGTTATAGTGTTTTGAGGTCCCCTGAGAACGAACAAAAATTATAGCGAATGTCTGTCTGTGTGTGTGCCGTGTAGCTGCCACCATATCTGATACTTTGCTTTAGAGCAAAATTCCATCAACTCGAAGTGCGACAAAACGGCTGCAATCATTTTTTTTTTAAATATCTACGCAAATAAATTACCTATCACTTATATTTGTAATTTTTTTTTTTTTGAGGTTCTGGGGGAACAGTAAGCTTTTTGCTTAAGTGCCATTTCAGTATTGTATATTTTACCTTTGTAATATTAATATACATTTGGATTGATAAAATTCCAAATTTGAAGTAAAATCGGTAACCGGACTGCGACTTTACAAAATAGGTTTTTGAGTTTTTTCTTGATATTTTCGAAACCATTTTCTTTAAACTTGAAATGTTCTTCACTTGGACAATTTTTATTTAAAAGATTTTCCTAAATAAAAATTGATTTTAAGGTCGAGTTCTGGGAAATGTGTGGATTTACATTTCAACTGTTATATGGGTTACATGTAATTGGCGTTCTCATCTGGACAACTGTGTTAGCACTTCTACTACCCGCTTTGATAGATGTACTACTAGCCTTCTCACCAGCACCAATTGAGTCAAAATTGTAGTTTATATATAATTTGTCTTTTATAAAAAATTGTATTGTTAACAACAGCAGTGTAGTTAAGAAAAAGCCGTGTGAATGATTCATACCAATGTCAAACTTACGAATTGAGATTTTAACTGAGTGATTAGTTTAACTGAGTGTAATCATATGATTCTGCCACCCATTTAAGTTTATCATTATATTAAACGTGTCTAGAATTTTTCGTGTGAAACAAACCGCTTGCGGCGCCTAACTTACGACAGCCATATAATGTGGTCACCTTGCAATGTATAATATCCAGTAACTCCAATCCCCACATTATTGGCCAACTTTACGTTCAGTAAAATTCCATGTTTGAAAAAGTAATTGGTCAATTAAAATTGTTATTAGTTCTAAAAGAGGAAAATCAACTGAATATCTCATTTAATTTTTTTTTATTCGAAATATCGATTAGTTATTAGAATTGTTATCAAGTAGTATATAGAATTAGTTATTCATCCAACTATCACTAATCGAAAATTTTTGTTTTGTTTGTTGCAGGTAAAGTATCAAATTATGGCTACTATTTTCCATAAAAATAGTTTTTACCTCCAGATGGGCGTAATTTATTTGAAAGAATAAAAAAAAGAAGAAAAGCGAAATAAAGAGTAATTCATGTAGCGAAAAAAGAAAGGGTTGGCAAGACTGATTGTATTAAGCACAGTTCATTGGTGTAGAAGTACCAACATCTCTCCCCCCGGTGATCTTGATCGTTGTTCAGTGTTGCCACTCTTCACTACTTTTCATATTCGCTTGTATTCATCTGTCGTCATGGACACACTCCATTACCGCTATCTACTTCTTCTATGCAATTTAAGGTATTATGCCAGTAGGTTATTTGTTTATTTAATAGTGATTATTTTGTGTTATTAGTAATTCAATAAATGTTTATTTCGTTTGAAGAATAATTTTTTTTTCTACATGGAATTACATATTCCATAGTACATCTGTGGCAGAATCCACTTGTTAAGTGTCCAAAATATTGTTACGCTAAATGGTTTTAAAGACACACCGTTTGAAGTGCCATATGGCCTGATGGTCTCCTGCATTGGACGCCAACATTTATAATATTATTTGCATAAAGAAAGAGAGAGAGAGAGATATGCAATAACGCAATAAACAACCCAGTATTCATTATCGCACATCCTAGTTTTCATTGGCTGGCAATTCCAAAACGAACCTTTCTTTAAAAATGCCTCTTGTATGAACGGAATTTCCTGGGACTCTACGGAGTTTTTAAATTGAATGTCGTGAAAAAATAATGTACCCGAATTAACAACGAAGATCACTTTCTCGCATCTTTCGGTAGCCGATATGGTTCAGTTATAACGTCTCCATGTTCGTCCTAAGGGAAATGATGTGTGTACGACGATAAAATACCCATATAAGAAGTTCCTAGTTCAAGTTAGATCATTACTTTAACAGATGAGTGTGAAAATTAATTCACAGGAAGTGTTATAGTCAGGGTAAACCTAATTACTACATAAACCAACCCTACTTAAATACATACTAACATAAATCTAGAGATAAATCTCCACACGGCTTTATATCTGCAGGGATTTTCCCACACAGAGCGTTTTAATACGTGATGGATTTGTGGGACACTAGGTATTAGAAAAGAAAAGCAGTTTACTGGAGAGAGATTAATTTGTTTAAACAATCACACACGGCACATCCGTTTGTAGTACTGGACGGATTAAAGTTACCATGTTTTTTACTTTTCACTTTCTCTTTACTCCTAGTAAGAGAAAATACCTATTGTATTCGTGTCAAATTTTTGATATCGAGTTTTGACGGGAAATAGACGTTTTTAGGTTCCCTGAATCCAAGAAAGTGGTTTTTAGAAAATTGTCTGTGTGTGTACATATATGTGAATAGTATAGCTCAAAAACGAAAAATCGTAGAAAGTTCAAACTTGATATTCCGTTTAGATATCACCACAGGATCCGAAGTGCAATTTCTCAAAAAGAACTCAAAAACCAAAATAAACGCAGGAATATCAAATGTTTGATACTCCATTGAAGTATGAACAAAGTAGGAAACTCGACCGGTTTCGAGGAAACTTGTTTGACTGTTCCATAGCTGATTTTCTTCATATACTCAGAAGGCACCGGTTCAGTATAAAAATATCTGGTGTGAAACACTCACACCACTTTCTTTTACTCTAATTAATACAATTTAATCAAGAAATTTTCTATAAAATTGCAATGTCACAATGTTTAGTTGGGCTGGCCATAAAAATGGTGGTGAGGATTGTGTACCTGAGCGGCTAAGTCAGAACCAAGAAAAACTTGTGTAAATTTAAATTTCAACTGACAGACCTCAATAACATAATAAAATCAGTTTTATACAGAGAAATGTTTCAAATAAAAGTGATTTGTTTCTATTCAGGCAGCAAGCATATCCCAATTTAAAGAACACTTTTCGAAATAATTCCATATAACTGTCAAAATATTCTGTCAAATCGTACTTCTGTTTAATCATTTTCTTCAAATTTGGAATTGGGTAAATGCTACTTGAATACTGGAATTGGGTATTAATATTATGTAGGTGGTTAAACCATATACTATACAAAGGTATATACTATTCTATACTAAGGTATTTAGAGGAAAGCATAACGCTACTTTTCTCCCCATAACGCTACTGTTTCCCCCATAACGCTACTGTTCCCCCCATAACGCTACTATTCCCCCATAACGCTACTATTCCCCCCATAACGCTACTGTTCTCCCCAAACTCCCAAAAATCAATTTTCCCAGGATGATCGGTATTTATGTGTGTGTAGGAAGCTTAAAGAAAATTATTGGAGCGACTTTGTAAAAATTATTCAGTAAAAACGCAATTCAGGTTGAATTCAGGTAGATGGCCCGAAATCACAGACACACATTCGGACCATTTGCTGAAAACATTTTTATCGTTTCCAAGGTACCTGAAAACATGTATTTCTGGTGTAAACTCAATTTCGAAAATCTGTCCCTTACTAGGGGGAGTAAGGGAGGGAGTAAGGGAGGGAGTGAGAGAAAGTAAAAAACGGTATTAATAAGTAAACGAACTCATGAAATATGATAGATTACGTCAAAATTAATAGCCACATAAAAGCTATTAAAATTGAACAATGAGATTTTACACGCAATATGGATGGATAGGTGGGAGGTAAACACAGTAATTTGATCACCATCCCCATTAATATTATTATCAGCAATGATGAGTGGGGTTTGGGTGTGTGAGAAAGACCTTCAGACCGACCGACAGAGAAGACTATAATTGTGTGTGTGAACGAGTCTTTGATGGAGGGTGGGACAAAGTTATTTGACTTGCCATTAGTATATGTGGAAGTGTAAAGGGTTCCTCGCTCGTTAGCTTCAAATCTCATGTTACACACCCTTTCAGTGTTGTTCCGACCATCCAACTAACTTCTTTCCAAGTAACCTGTTATTATTATTTTTTCCTATTTTACCACCACAACCATTGTGCTGTTCTCCCCTCTACTCAAACAATAAGTACACTTTAAGACAGTCATTGTATTTTGGATTTTTGTCGCTTATTATTTTCCTCTTTCTGCTTTTAAAAGGAACTAAAACGTATCAAATTTTCAAAATTGAATTATATTTATTTATTTATTAATTTATTTATTATTTTATTATTTAATTTGTGAAGCCAAGCGGCCATACAAACGGGTACAGTGCATTGGTACATTACCATCTTTACATACATACATTATATAATTACATTATACTCTTAAGCAGCATTACATACAATCTTTACTTTGATATTACAATTAGTACAATCCATACGATACAATCAATTATATTATAAAAAATTTAAAACTTGAACAAAACAGTCCATAATTAACAGGTGACGCAATGTACCAGAATAAAAAGAAACATTATAAAAATATTATGAATATATATAGACAATATCAGTATAATATAAAACAAATTAAGCAAAATCATTCTAAAAAATAATACTTTTATACGACAGTCTCTCTCACTCATTTATCTATAACTAACGCTCTCAGCTTTAATACATTAACAATATAATAAAATAAATCATTCAGCTGGTCAATAGTGGTTACATTTAACAAATCTTGGAGATCTTGAGAGTGTCTACCAAGATAACGAGAGCGCAAGGAGGCATAGACGGGACAAACTAGGAGAATGTGGTACAGAGACTCAGGATCATGCAGTGATCACACCGTACATTCTCCCGCACAGTCAATAGAATAAGTGCAATGGTTATAATAAATTTTAATTGCATTTTTATAGCTTAACCGCAGCTAACACATAAACCTAAGTTTGCTAAAGCCAACTCTAAACTTAATATAGTCTTCACCTCCTCCCAGGGAACTAATACATCTGTAAATTGGATTATATCTTGATGCGCACACACCATCAATATCTGCCCCCAGACAATGTTTATGGAATTTTTCCAACAAATTCGGCATTTCTCTACGCAAAAAATGAGGCTCCGTCTGGCCATACAAATATTCACAACCTATTACTCGCTTCGGCGGTACACATACTAAAATTGAATTATAACCGGAAATACATGTTCCACGGCCCCGCGAATCAAAACCAACTGTGTGAAAAACAGTCACACCACTTTCTCTTAATGCCATTTACATAGTCACAATTGACTGATTCTGTTCTAACATGTAATTCTTCTTTAGGTTTCCGCGGCCATTTTCATGAAAAAACTTGAATTTCCAGGTTGATACTGCGTCAGTAGTTGCTAAAAACTGATGTTTCGCCCATAGGGTTGAAGTGTATCAAACTCTTCGTAAAAATCCAGGTGATTTTCGATTTATAAAGCGAATTGTCTCTTGCGATGAAAAGTGGGCTTACTTTAACAACCCAAACACTCAATACCAGTGGATTATGCCAGGCCAGTCTGCTCTAGCTGTGTAGTATTTTGTTTTTGAAAAAAACATACCCATACAGATACAGACTATTCGCTAAGCTACATTTTTTCATACTCAGCGGACCCCAAAACATGTATTCCGGTGAAAACTCAATTTCGATTATTTGACCCGATTGCATTGCTGCCTTTTATTAACTAGGAGTAAGAGAGAGTACAAGATTCGGCCGAGCGATATCTGGTCACACGGAAAAAAAGGGAAGGCACATGAGTCTCGGTCGAGGTGTTCATAGTACACCGTTCTTAGTATTTTAAACTGAAACACTAGTATAGTTTGTAGGTAGTGGGCATCAAGCATCATCAAAACTCCTTCATCCGCCATAAGCTTCATTTCCGTTATACTTGGTCGGCTCCCTTAGCAACGTCAGTGAAAACATTTGAAAAATTATCCAGACTTAAAAAATCAAGTATTTTATTAACACTTTTAAAGATACTAATTCGCTTTGAAGTTAATGCGTTTATTCACACATCTTTTATGCCCTCTTTGTCATCACTACTTCCGCTTCATTACTTCCTCCAACCCCAGCCGTCTCTTCTCCAAACCGGAAATTCTACTCTGATGTCAGCATCTAATTTCCATAGATGTTCTGTTATATAGTGCAAGTGAAATATTAAAAACATTTTCCCCAGGGATTTTTTTTTATCCTAAAAATAATCATAAATAATCTCAGGCGATCAGTGTCACTTTCTGTTATAGCTGTAAGAGCAAGTATTTCGAACGTGCCCGACAGAAATACACAGTTTGAGGTAGAAAGCGGTCTCTACTACCTCAAAGTACTACCTATATATATATATATATATACTCGTATATTAGTGAATTTTTTAATTTTTCCGATTTTCTCGTTAACGGCTCCAACGATTTTCTGTATACTCATATATCAACTTACACAATAGACCTCTCAATGCAGGTTGCATTTTCAATCTAATCTAATTTAATATATTAACTACAAGTATAAAGAGCTACAACTTTTATTTAAAACATTTCTCCGGGAAAGTTCATTTAAAGGGACTTTTATTTGAGGAAGGGTGGGGTTATGTTTTTTCTAAAGTATTAGTTTATTATACAATTCTATCATCTAAATAATATTAATTACAATTAAATATGTTGCCAGAATTCAGAGTTGCAGAGAATAGGTTGAAATATGTTTTACTGAACGGTTTTTTGGTATTTTGCGATTTTCTTCATAAAAATAACCAACGGTTTTCATTAAATTACGGCTACACCACTTACTAGGAATATTTATCAATTACAACTGTAATTGAACAATTATAATTGCAGTAAGAGAAAGTGCGGTGAGTGTTTCACACCAGATTTTTTTTTCCCAGTTTTTCTTTCTAAACTCATCAGATGTTTATTGTCTGGAATTTTATCCGCAATAGCATGCACATTTAACTTATTCCTGACCGGTTTCGGATTCTCAACCATGGTCGCAATAAGGCTATCAAGCTAGTGTAAAGAATTGACTTCAACTTAATCTCTATGTCACGCACTACCCTTGTTGATTAAAGAAAATATTTTTAATATAACACCTAAAATGCATATTAATAAATATGCGAGCTTCGACGGATAAAATCCCAGATATTATCCAGAATTGCGGACCCATCCATATATTCAACAGACATTTATCAGTTTTGATTTTGGCGGTCTAGTAATTAATTATGTTAAGAAATTAACTATTAACTATTTCAGAGAGATTAGAAGTTTGCTATCTGTACTTTATCTGTCTAGTCTTTTGGGTGGGCAGTTTGGGTTTTTACATTCAGTATCTCTTTGTTAATACAATAACTTTGAAGCTCGTCAGTTCAGAAATTGTCCGAGCGATAGACTGACCTGATCCTTGAATATAGTTACTAGTCAAGGTATCAAACTACGTTTGGGCGTTATATAGGTGTAGACCTTGTTCAAATTCCAAAGAAGCTTGGAACCATGGCATTATATTAACAAGAGAACTCCGCTTTCCCTCCGAATCTTCTTAATATTACCTTTTTCTCCATCTCAAGTTCCGCACTATATTACTAAAAATATCTGTTCCATCTCAAAAAGTTCTGCACTAATTAAATGCGCCAGCCTGAAGGAACAATCTAAATAAGGAGTCTTCAAGAAGATGAAATGGTGTTTCAGTCAGAATGGGCTTAGAACAAAATACTTATGTTAAATAGATATTTCCTTAGAATTCTCCTTACCAAGGATATCCAGGATAGATGTACTGGGTATCCGTGACTAAACTGAGGTTCGATGTCCTCTTGCAGGCCACTTGCTGAGTTAGTTGCGATTACTAATGGGAATCTTGAATATACATATATCTTGAGTATATTATATTTATATAATGGTCCCCATTTTAAATTTTGAATACATATACCTATAGGCATGTTACAAATGCTGGTCCTTAATGTTGCTGGGAGATGAACATCTAGATATAACCGGGTTTGCTTCGATGATGGCGCTATTTAACCCACTAGCTTTTTTAGCTTGAGTCCCTTCTTAAGATTACAGAATCTAATTAAGAAAACCCATCTTTGAGTGTACGTGCTCTGATATATAAAGGAAGTCACTAAGGATATTTTAGGTCATGGTGTTACTTATTTTTTTTGTAGCCACTGCTTTCCTTATCTAATCCAGTTTAATCTAGTTTTCCATGTTAAAGTGGTAATCGGAGAAGAGAGAGACTAATTATAAATTTCTTTGCAGTCTCAAAAAACAAAAAGATGTAAAATTATCTTAATCAGCTAATCATCAGGTTTAATAATGTAATCGATATAAACAATCTAGTGAAAGTGGTCAAGAAGCTGTGGCTAAATAATGATCTTTTTTTCATTTTATTTATACACACGTACATATGTAAAATAATATTTTGATTTCACTTTTAATTGTGCTGTAATGCTATTATCAGTACGTAATAATCTCATTATGACATCATCCAAACTTTGAAATATCAACTTTTTGTCATTTAGTTAAATGAGCCTTATTAGTTGGATCGGCGAGAGGTATGAGTCCCCCCGCCGCCACCGACAACCTGTTTTATAAAAATGATGTATTTTTATTCTCGTTGTAGGTTGGCAACTAGGCTATGGCATACATGATCTTCTTTGCTATCTTAAGTTGTGATACAAGGACATTTTTTTTACAACAAAGATTACTTTTTTTTTCTTTTCTGCAGTGAGATAAATACTGCTATCGTTTTCAAATTTCCGTCATTGAGTTTTCACCGGAATCGCAGGTTTTGAGAAAAAAGAAATCTGGTATTTAACACTCACACACGACTTTCACTTTCTCCTAATTAATACAATAATCAAGAAATTTTCTTTAAAACTGCAACGTTACAATGTTTGGTTTGGCTGACCATAAACATGGTGTTGGGGAATTTACTTGTGTACATGAGCGCCCTTATGTGGAACGCCTTAAAGTACTTGAGTTGAGACTGCGTCAATAGTTTGCTAGAAACCGACTTTCAGTCCATTTGCAATGAGCTTCTTTAAGGTCATGTTAACTTGAAGGCTAATGGTGCGCTGACTAGCTAACGAATTGTGCAGTTTCTGATTAGTTTTCAAGTGCTTATGATTAAGTTGTACGCATGCGTGGCCTGTGATTGGTTTGTGACTATTTTGAATCTGAATGGTCTTAAAACGTTCTTTTGTTATTTAAAAAAATTAATTGTGTCTATAACTTTCCTGCAATGAATTAAGTGAGGGCGACTTACTGCGCCTACCCGGACAAAGTTAGTCTCCGAGCCTTGGTCCTCGGAGTACTCTGTTTGGCCACAAACTTAGTTTCATACTGGTTTGAGATTTAGTTGGAATACCTGATTTTTAGTTTGAAATCTGCTTGAATCTTTTTGGAGCACATATCTTTCTGTATATTAAGCATGCTCCGGACAATCACAAACCAGTTTGAAGATGTGTTGGGGTAAAACCTGTAATTTTGGGATACCAAACTATCTTTTCTTTGGGATACCTGAATCTGAATAACTATCTGTTAGAATAAGCAATTATGTGGACAAAATATAACTCTAGAAACTTTTTGTTTGAATATTTCTAACATATGAGACCAACAAAAATCATTTTACAAATAATTAAAAAAAAGTAGTTATTTAAAAAACTCAAAAACAGAATTTTAGATCAAAAATGCAATTACGTTACATGAGCTCTCTTTAAAATATACTGATATGTTTGATAAAAAATAATATCCTTATCTGATCTTCTAGATTTATATAATGATTAGCATATATAATGCATTCTTTTTACAAAACATATGTACAGAAGAAGGAATAAACATATGTACTCATATACATATGTAGTCAGACAGACATATGTTTGTTGTACATGTTAAAATATTCCGCTAACATATGAGCTATGCGCAAACTAAAGAGAGAGAGAAAAAGGCAGATATTCATGTGATTATCACACTCAGTCCCTCTCTCCCACCATGTTTTTATTTATCTGCAACGTCAGCTGACTATATCATAATAACAGTGTTACCAACTTGCTGCTATTTTTCCCTCTCTGTGTGAATATACACAATTAACATTCTCCAGTTTTGACCATTTTCTCCGCTTTTTTGCCACACCAAACTTTTTTTATTTATTTTCCCTACACTTTTCGCCCATCATCATGTCTAGTTTTTCTTTCACATCTATTTTGTTGTTTCTTCTACCATGTTCTGGTTATAAGTTTGCCGTTACATTCTTTCATTCTTTTTTCTTCCTTTTTACTGTATTCATCATGGAAATTTTAGTTTTATAGACGGAGCTTTGCTAACAATGATAGAAGAAAAAAAGTTTCCTCTGTAGATGACGCGAAATCAAAAAGATTTTCTTTTTAAATTGATTAAAATAATGAATGTTATAAACTTTAACGTTTTATTTGAAATATTTTTACTTTTTCTTACTCCTAAAGAAGTATTACGATTGTGCCAGATTTTCGAAATTGAGTTTTAACCGGAAACACATGTTTTGGGATACCTGAATCCGAATAAAATGTTTTTGACGAATGGTCGGTAAGTATGTATGTATATATATATATATATATATATATATATATAAAATGCATATATATATACAGAAAGTTCAAATTTGGTACTCCCACTGCATCAGACACGAAGATTTCGGGCAAAATCCATCAACCGGAAATGCGACTTTATTGAATTTTCTTTTTTCCAGTTTTCCTGATTTTTCCGAAAACGGCTCCAACGATTTTATTTAATATGAATGTATTTGTTGACCGTTGATGAATTATGTTATGATGAAATTTACTGAGGATCTTCAAGAAAGAAACATTCAATTATGCCAACGTTTCGATAGAGTTTCTTGACAAGGCTTTAATACATAGATGGTCGTGAAGATGTGGAGAAAGAATTTTGAGTGGAACTTGCACACATACGCGTTTATTGCATCACAGAAACAAAAAAAAGAAAATTTTGCAAAAGTCACCAGTTTCTTGTTATTAAATCGTCTACAGAAAAAAGAACAAGAAAAGATTTTCTAAAGTTCCACTCAAAATTATTTCTCCACATCTTCACGACCACGTATGTATTAAAGCCTTGATAAAGACAGGAAACTCTGTCGAAATGCTGGCATAATTGAATGTTTCTTTCTGACCGATCCTTACCAAATTTCTTCATGACATTTTATTTAATCTTTGTATACTATTGTAATGTTATGGTGTGGATGTGTGTGTAGGTATAGGTTGTGGCTTGAGCGTTTTTAGCGAAAGGGGCTTGTATGTTTGCTTGAGATAGATTATAAGAATTAAGAGTAATTAAGTACACACTACTGTTTTATAAATAAATAAATTCTGTTAAAATAATAACAACTTATTTGGTATTATAAACGTATTTAATTTATTGTGAAACTGGCACTGATATTTAGAGAGGGCGATTCCTGAAGTGTCCTGTTTGAAGGTTGAGCTTAGACTCTCTTTTTTGAACTGAACTATTTGAAAGCTATGGCAGACTCTATTCTTTGGAATTGCTCTCTCTCTCTCTCGCGGGGGAATTTTCTTACAAAGGTTTGGCCTAACGGAATTTAGAGTCTTTGTTTTCTTAATAGCAATGACAGATTTAATATACCTGGTTCTAAAATACACACTTTCTGAAGGTAAATTCACAGCACTAAAATAATTATAAAATATTAACAAAAATACAATTTTGGATACTATAAAATATTCAGAAACTTTAAACTATTATTTTTCGATTTTGTTCTTCCACTACATTATCCCCCCTCCTGGAGAAATTTTTCGGCACGAAAAATTTGGGAGATAATCTGGAGTTGTAGAGAGGCTTGGAAGTTATCGAGAGGCGTGTGTGTGTGTAACGTCTGCAAGGTGCCCGTGTGTTGTAGGCTGCAGTCATCTTCTTCTGCGGCAAACGCTGCTTGGATGTGTGAGCGTTGCTGTGGTGGTAGGCTGACAGGCGAACACTGCTTGGCGAGTGAGAGTGTTGCTGATGAAGAAGTGACTGGCAATGGGTAGACAAGGTGATCAGTGTAGATAAGTCGGTACTGTAGGTGTGTATGTAGATTCTTGAATTAACTCTATATGGACAAAAAAAAACTCTTAAGTATTTCAAAAATAATTAACAAATAAATAAATACACAAAATACGCAAATAAAAAAAATATATATATTTAATAAGCGAGCGGGATGCGGAAAGATTATAGGATCATGAGGAATCCGAAGTTTAGTGTCAATTCCTTTGGTAAAATCTTGTGTATCTGAAAATAATCATACAGAGTTATACATAAATACATTATTGTTAATTTCAATTTCTTAAAGTTAATCATGCAGTTTTCATGCAATCAAATTCATGCGCATGCAAAAACATTCATACTCATGCAATGGTGCAGTCGACGAAGATTCTTGGATCTGTAAAAGAGAGGTTAAACAAACTTAAATTTCAACTTATATTAGTGTAAAAGCTATTAGTGTATTAAAGCTAAGAAGTAAAGATGAATATATATCTTGAGGGAGTATGCACAAGGGTGAAGCCGACTGTATGTTCATCAGCTCTTCAGCTTTGCTGTGTTTTCTAGATACCTTAAGTTAACAATAACATTAAAATACAAATGATAAACAAGTACAAGAATAATACAAATTATTTAATTTCCTTTTAAGGCGAACTGAAAAAAAATTAATTAATTAGGCAATACAATAAAAAAACATCAATATTAATATATAAAAATACTAAACAAAATTCACGTGGTCGTCTTGATTTCTGCAACATAAAATAAATTACAATTATTATTTAAAATATATAATGCAGTAATTACAAATATTAAAGCCGGAATAATTTTATGACTCGAAGTACGATAGTTTTCAGTGCTGAAACAAAAATAATATGTCATTATTGCAACAACTTAATTAGATATAAACCTGATACATTTATTCTTACATATAACATTTACATGTGGTGTAGTATGTAAAGTTAAGAAGCATGATAGATTGATAATTATCTCAAGAGATATGTTATTTCAAGTGTTATGTATTGTGTGCGCGAGGTGACACAGAAATTTTGTGGCTAGTTACTAGGGATTTTAGTGAACATAGCGATTAGTACTAAATTGATGCGTTTGAGTACTAGTTAAAAATTGAATGTTGAATTTAAGTGTTAGATACGGTGCGCAAATTAATGATTGCCCTGTAAGAATGTTTTTACAAGTATTCATTGGAAATTGCCTTTTAATTGCGAAAGTATGAATTCGCCAGAAAATTTGGAATTTTTGACATTGTCCGCATGCAAATGAAGGGACGTGATGCCATAGTTAGGTATTACCTAGTTAGACAGGACTGATGGAAGCAGCTATGATTGCGCCATAGTCATATCAGGTTTTCGAGAAAGCGACTGAGGGCTAACTCGTTTTGGGCTGTATCTGGAAACATGTTCGAGCCGTATGTCCAAATTTAGAACAAAATTGGCAAGTGGGCCTATTTTGGAGGTTATTGCTACCGTTATTATTATTACTAAGACTATACTGGGGTCTATCTGAATAAGGGTTAAATCGCGAATTGTTTGAATTAATTCGAGGACTATGATTGTTAGTATAATATTGACTGTTATTATTATTATTATAGCGATTATTACTATTTGCTCTGAGATTAAAATTTCTAGGAAAATTAAAATTCTTAGGCATTTTGCCAAAGTTAGTGCGAGGTTTTGGTCTAAATTTGTTGGTGCAGTCCACGTCAAAATGTGGACCGGAACAATGGCGACAAGGTCTGTTCTTTATTACATTAAATACTCTACAAGTGGTAGTTGGTTTTAATTGTGGCTTTGGACTTTTATTACGATGCGGGCATTCTCTGTGGAAATGCATTTGTCCACAGTAACGACAAGGAGATGGAGGTGTACGATTAGAATTTTTCGAAGTTACAGCGAAAACTGTGGGGTTTGTTTCAGAAGCCTGAACTTCCTTTAGGGCATTGGCATAGGAAAGTGCTTCATCTAATTTTTGAGGAAGTTTCGTTCGCACCTCATTACGAAGCGGTTGAGGAAGTGACTTCAAGAATGCATCAGTGGCCAGTTTATCTAGAATTGCTTGTAAGGCCTCGAGTGGGTTAGCTTGAGCTTTTAAATGAATGGCGGATTGGATATGTCTAATCCTATCCGCAAATGTTTCAGGAGACTCAGTGGGCAAGGACTGAATATTAGTCATCTGTTGTAAGAGGACTAGGGGTGTTTTCTCCTTACGAAATCGGGCTAGAAGTCGCTCTGAAATTAGAGGATACGTTATAGTTGTACCCTGGCGTTGTAATTCCGCTTTCTGGGTGTCATAAAATATTTTTGCAGAACCTGAGAGTCTAAGTGCTAATATTTCTAATTTGGCAGCGTCGTCCCAGCCAGAAAGACTAGCACAATGGCTAATTTGGTCAAGGAAATCTGCCACTTTGGCTGAATTTTCGCCATCGAAGGTAGGTAAGCTATTGATTAATTGCAAATTCCTTAAGGGACTAGGTTGATTATTAATTGGAGGATTTGCTAATTGCTGCTGCGCAAGTAAATATTCTACAGCAGCGTCGATGCCCATGTCTTGTCCATTAATCTTATACATTTTGTCAGTGAACGAATTGCTTGGGGAAAGATTATATTTTTCAAGACGTCTACGTAATTGGAGTAAATTGCCTCCAACAGAAAGTTTATTATCGCGTAATATCTTTATAATTTGGGATCTATTAAGTACACTCATAAATTCAAAATTCGAAAGGGATTGAGGTACAAGTGGTACAATTACAAAGATTTAAAAATGAAATTCACTAGAAAATTCAATAATGGGAAATATTGAAGATATTTCCGCTGAAAAAATAATTAAAAAACAATCAAATTATCTTATGGATAATTTGCTTAATTATGAAATTGAAATTTTCACGTACTTGTAAATTTGTGGATTCTCGTTGAAAATATCCCAAACAGCTGGCACCAATGTAATGTAATGGTGTGGAGTTGTATTTGTAGTAGTGGTAGTGTGTAGCACGAGCGTTTTAGTGAAAAGGGCTTATAGTTTGTAATTTTAAAAGAGAATGAAGTTTAGTAATAATTGAGAAGTCACCACTGTTTTATATAATAAATATAATCTTTCAAATAATAACTACAAGTTAATTGATTATTATAAGCTTATTTAAATATATTGTGAAACTGGCACTGATGTTTTCACTTTGGTAGCTAGAACGAGTCTCTTAAAAATTGATACTGGCACTGATATTTAGAGAGCGATTCCTGAAGCGTCCTGTCTGAAGGTAGAGTTAAGACTCTCTACTCTTTTCATTTTAAAACTAATGTTAGAATCTATTCTTTGGAATTGCTCTCTCTCTCTAGAGGGGGAAATTAGCTTGTACAAAGGCTTGACCTAACGGGATTTTTGCCTTTGTTTAATGATCCAAATTTGCAGTACCTGACACTAAAGTACAATCTTTTTGAAGATAATTTCACAGTCTAATATATTATAAAATATTAACAAAAATACAATTTTGGATACTATAAAATATTCAGAAACTTTAAACTATTATTTTTCGATTTTGTCCTTCCACTACACTATCTATCACTTTTATTTGAATCACTTTTCCTGGCATATTGATTTGTTAGGGGTTCTGTGAGTACAATGGCATTCTGCTTTCCTCTAGAGTATTACTTCAGTGTAATATTTGCTTTTGGAATGCTAAATGCACAGATATCATTTTTATTTAGAGATTTTTTCCGGGAAAAAGTTGGTTTTAGAGGGGGTTGTAAGGGATCTGGGATGTTAGATTTCAAATATCTATTTTTGGACGTTTGTTCAATGTTATTGGCGCTGTTTTTTGGACTATCCATCTTGAGTAGATAGATGAAAAGACGTGTGAGTGTTTTACACTAGATTTTTTTTTTTTGCTTTCTCTAACCGCCGTTAGAGGAAATATTGTAATCGTTTTAAATTTTCGATATAGATTTACACGTTTTGTGGTCCCCTGAGTCCAAAAAAGTAGTTTTTAGAAAATGGCTTGCGTTACCTGAAAAAAAAAAAATCGTAGAATATGCAAACTTGACGTCCGTTTAGGTATCACCGTAGCAACTTACCACTTAAAATTCCACAACCGGAAGTACCAATTTATTGATTCGATTTTTCAGTTTTGCGATTTTCTTGAAAACGGCTCCAACGATTTCCTTTAAATTTGATGTATTAGCTATATATACATGAAACTACTTCAATTTGTAACATGTCTCTGGAAAATTCATTTAATCAAGCTTTTTGGATAAGGAATGGAGTTATTTTTTCTCCGAAGGGCTATTTCAATTTATAATATAATTGTAACATCTAAATAATATTAAATATGTTGCCAATATTCTGAGTTTGTAGAAAATTGGGTGGTCCGGAGTGCCTTTTTGCTGAAGTTATTTCACTTTTCTACGATTTTATCTATAAAAAAAACCGACGGATTTCATTAAATTGGCTTTCCTCATGAAAGTCATTTTATTAACTATAGATTCTCCAATTGATATAAAATTGAAGGCAGCAAACATTTAGTAATAATGGTAAGTTTGAAGAAAATTTCTCACTTAAATCTGTAAACTGCAGTAAGAGAAAGTCGTGTGAGTGTTTCACACCAGTTGTTTTGTGTGTATATTGTTTTGTGACAGTAATATGTCGCATCACTGTCTCATGCAATTGCCCACTTTATACCTATCAGAAACCCTTGAGGTTGATGCTGTGAAGAATATTTTTTTTAAAAACAGTACTCGTGTATTTCTCTGTTCAACAAACAATTTCCTCACCCTTCCAAACAGATAACCAGCCCCCATCACTCATATTATTTCTCATTCTTGCACTTTTCTTAATATAATTTTCCACTAATTGTTTGTTCAGTTGAGTTTCTCTTAAATTTAATTACAATTTCCATTCTAAACATTTTCCCTGTTCTTGATAGTTCCTCCTTTTCCATTGTTAATTTCCCCCTTCCTACTTCACTCAAATTATCTTAATTAATGTTTATTTTGTTTCATGTATTTTCTATTTTTCCATAATTCTAGTTAGTTTTACCAAAAGAGCAGCCAGATCAGAAAGAACCAGCACTGAGAATGTGTCACAGTTATTTGACACATTTCACTCTGAGGACATTCTCGGAATGGAAACGGTTTTCTTTCAGTATAGTGTACAGTTTCACCAGCTCGCTACTTTAAGCGCTACTAAACTTTTTTCATTTTAAGAAAGTTTTTCATTGAGAATGTTTTTCATGAGTGAGAGAAAGTTTTGCTTTCTCTTTTTTGATTGTCACACACCATTATCTTTTTTTTTCATTAAATCTTAATAAATATTAAATTACAGTTCGGGTTTTTTTTCATTTTTTTTTCACTTTTTAACAATCTTGTTTTATTTTTGGATTAATCTACTTCAAGTATTGAAAAGGCCAAATATGACGTCAGAGCATCTGATCAGTCTGTCGAGTTAATCTGAATATCTTGATTACCATTGAGTTACTATCATCAAAAAGTTGTAATGGCCTAAAAGATTTCCTTCTCAAACACCATCAGACCGAGGTCTTTTCCCATTAGTCCTAATGAAAGAAGGAGATGAATTGCAAACTAGAGAGAAGACTTAATAGCATCAGTTAAAGTATTCACCCCCCCGACATCAAGTGGTTTGTAGGAAGTATTTTTTAAAAAGTTGTCCAAATTTGACTTATTTAGCCGAATACTGATCAAAATAGTTGAGGTATTAAAGGCATCACGACTTCGTTAAATGATACATCCAAGTTAAAATATACCATTATGGGCTGATCATCAGAAAAATGAGCAGGTATTACTTGAAAATCCTCAATCAGAGGGAAACACTGTAAAAAATAAAATAAAAAAAATAAAATAACAACTGCGCGTAACTCAATCACACGACTTGCTCTTACTGCAATTACAAAACTGACATACTGACATACTGTCTTTATTCTCGGACATTTTTTCTTAGAACTGTAACATAAATTTAGAATACTGGGGTACTACGTGCTGGAAACAATTTCAATGCAGTTACGTTGAAGTCCTGAAGACAGCGCCAATAACATTGTCGTAACTCAAATAACATTTGAACTTTAACGTCACAACTTCCGCTGATCTCCCTGAAATCAGTTTTTCCGGAAAAATGTTTCAAATAAAGGTTTATAGACTAGTTATAGAATAGTTTATAGACTAGTTATAGAATAGTTTATAGACTAGTTATAGAATAGTTTATAGACTAGTTATACAATAGTTTATAGACTAGTTATACAATAGTTTATAGACTAGTTTATAGACTAGTTATAGACTAGTTTATAGACCAATTATAGAATAGTTTATAGACTAGTTATAGAATAGTTTATAGACTAGTTATAGAATAGTTTATAGACTAGTTTATAGACTAGTTATAGAATAGTTTATAGACTAGGTATAGAATAGTTTATAGACTAGTTATAGAATAGTCTATAGACTAGTTATAGAATAGTTTATAGACTAGTTATAGAATAGTTGTAGAATTCTAGCTGCCCAGTCAGCAAATGAAGTTTAAAGAAAATCATTTAGCCATTTTGAGAAAATTCCCCCAAAAACGTATTCTAATAACCTGTAAAATTGCAATTTCGGTTAACCTATTTTCTTCAAATTTGGAATTCTCTCAATGCTTCTGATATATATTAATAGTGTATAGGTGGTAGAACTATGTCATGGCATATCACAAGTCAAATTAGTTCCCTGCTGTCCGCAAGGAACGCCAAGCTCGTATAAAAGGAAACGAAGTCAGCCAAGGGTTGGGAATGAAGCACCGTCCTACTTCCCCTACCACGGGGGTCTAAATTGAAGGAAAAAGGGACAGTGGAGGACCCCATTCTATCACCATCTTCATGAGAAAAGACACCTTCCGTGCGATCAGCCCACAGTGTTTGCAAGGAGTAGGTGGTATATCTATTTTTTGTTTTACCGGTTTCTCCTTTGTTTTATTTTCGTAGGCAAAAATAGATCCTTGGTGATCGGCATTGTCTAAATCTCGGACGGTGGCGAATGTTTGCGCTTCTTTGAGCGTCTTAGGCAATTTGACTTGGACTTGAGATTTTAAGGTTGGGGGTAGCGATTTGACAAATGCGTCAGTGGCTAACTTGTCGATCAGATTTTGCAAGGTAAGAAGCGGGTTTTGCTGCGGTTTGTCCAGCAAGGAAGTGCAGATATGTTTAATTCTATCAGCAAAGGCCTCAAAATTCTGTGATGGCATTTGCTGCAGGTTAGTTATTTGTTGCAGCAGTACCTTTTTAAAACGATTGATCAAACTTTCTGTGGCCAATTGATAGGTTAAGGGTGTTTGGGTGTTGGCATACTGCGCTTTAAGAGTGTCGAAAAATATTTTAGCCGCGCCAGTAATTTTCAAAATAAGTATCTCGAGTTTATCCGCTTCCGACCAACCAGAAAGTACGCTGCAATTATTTATTTGATCAATGAAATTAATAATATCGCAATTAGTGAACCGTCAAAAACTGGTAAACTGTTTATTAATTGCAGATTGCGAATGTTTAATGGCTGTGGTTGTTAGTTACCTTGATTTAATTTGTTTAATAGATAAGCAATGGCTTGTTCAGCCGATTGTTCTACACCATCAATTGTGTACGTTGTCATTTTTACATTTAAACTATTTTTTTTTTCAACCGTTCTTTTAAGACAATGAGATTACCACTTGTAGACAATTTATGTTCTTTTAATAATTTAATTATTTCTCTTCTGTTCATATACCGTTTAAGAAGGCAAAATATTAGAAAGCACACAATAAAAATGTATTAAAAATTAATAATCATGCAATAAAACTATTAGAATGGATTATTTTGAAAATTAATTTGTAAAATTTTAATAAAAATGCCAATTGAAAATATTATTGATAAATGGCTTACCTTGGGTTCGAACAACCTGCTTACCTTGGGTTCGAACAACCTGCTTACCTTGGGTTCGAACAACCTGCTTACCTTGGGTTCGAACAACCTGCTTACCTTGGGTTCGAACAACCTGCTTACCTTGGGTTCGAACAACGCTGCCACCAGAATGTGATAGGAGTTTCAGGGGGTTTAAAATTAATGACTAGAATTAAAATTTAGTATAAGAGAGTAGAATTTAAAATAAAGAGTTTGTAAGGGCGACAACCAATAATTACTCTTCTTCTGTGCTGCATCAAGTTCACCTGCCCCAGCCCTAACGCTTCACTGGTAGCAGAGCGTGGTTGCGAAAGATCCAGAGTTTTACTTGCTTTTGGCAAGTCAGAGAACTTTACACACTATAGGATTGTTTAGTATCTCCTCATATTATATTGATTTTGGATACGTTACCAAGTTTTCACAAAAGAATTGAATTTGAGATATATTTTTTTAAAATTCTTTCATTTATTTTTCAAACTAATTTTACAATTTAATTTAGAAATTACCAAATATTTGATTTTGGAGAATTCCATATAGAGGATTATTGATGAAGAATTCGAACAAGTCGCAGAGGGAGAGAGAGAGAGAATTCCCAACCTTTGATGTCTTCCGAGTATACCGCCAGAATCCCTTTTATGACTCATAACTTTTTTCAATTTGAAACGTATCATTTTATTTATGTTTAAAGATTTAATTTTTGTTAGCTTGAAAAATTAAAGCCTTAGAATTAGATTTATTTATTTATTTTATTGGTTCTTCTGTACATTATTTATTTATATTTTTCTTTTTTTATCCCCTTTTCAGAACTTTAATATTTAAATATTGTTTGAAATAAATTGGCAAAATGTTGGTGCCTGAGTTCTTACTCAGAGATGAGTTAATTTACGAGCTTAATATTAGAGGAAGTAAAGAGGTTGAAAACATGGCCACTCTGCGTAAGTGTGAAACATAGAGTTTTAGATGAACAAACCCTAATTGATACTAAATTTTAGCCGGGATTGATTTACAAAAGGAATTCGAAACTTGTTTCAATAAATATTTAGAAATCATAGAATTATTTGAGAAGTTTTTCTCAGAGCCTACCTTGGCTCGACGCAACAGATTAAGCACCCGTTCCACTCACTAACAGATCGGTTGAATAGTTTGGAGTTGTCACTTCCCGAAAAGGAACAGAGAAGTAGAAGAACAGATAAAAATATTAAAAAAATTATTGTTAAGGATTGACTCTACCAAGACAAATTTAACCGTTTTATCTGTTAATCCTCCTTGTAAACAGGATGTTTCAGATAATGTTAAGGTCGATTTACAAGGGCCTGCCAAATCAGAGCATGCTGATCAAACAAGTAACTTACAGTCAATCTTACCGGAAGGTAAAATGAATCATCACGAACAAGATAGAGTTTCTCCAAGCCCATACGTACACATTCCTTCTCCGCTAGCCCTAAATACATCCCACTTACAGGAGTCCTTTTCCGAATACTTTTCAAAACTCCCTCACCCGCTTCAACCTCTTTTTGCTCAGCTTCCTATCTGCGATGGTCTGAACGTGGGTAGACTTCTGAAGTTTCTGGTGATTTTAATAAATATCCATGAAAGAAACCTTCTTACTGATAGACAATTGCTTGTTTATATATCATCTCATACCCGGGGAGTTTTGTATGATCGCATCATGAGAACCCTAAATCTGGGCGGCTCCTTGCGCAGTTTTCATGCTGATACCATTAGATATTTAATACCCTCCCGACTTTATACTCAACTTATTGAGGAGCGTTTTTATCGTCTACAGAGATGTGGAGAATCTCTTGCCCACTATGTGAACGATATTAAGGACAATGCAAAGCTATTATTGATGCCTTTATCAGAGCGACAAATCGTGGAGAGCATAATCAGTGCAATCACTCCGGAGGAAAGGTCTCGTATGGTATTCATGGCTCCTCCTCAAAGTTTCGCTGATCTTGACAATTTATGCGTTCTGTCTCAGAATGTAGAGTATGCAGATCAACTCAGGGGCAACAGACCGTACATGGGACAAGATAAACTTCAATATCCACGCGGTGGAAAGTCTCAAGGAATATCTTCTTCTAGTAATCTCTGTTACAGGGCTCCGGAAGGTCTTGCGTTGATAAATCGAACTCCATTGTTTTGATTGTAAGAATATTCGACATTTTAGTAGAGAATGTCCTGCTAAAAGTGACGTTCAAGATAAGAACAAAATATATGCCTTCCTTTCAAAAACTCTAAGGTATGAGGGGAAGACTGGTTTTTTCCTCTCATAAGGTTAAATTGCGGACAGGTCATGGTAAGCATTTTAAATTGTCTCTAACTAAAATGTGTATATCTGCTACGCGGGATTTCACACCTTATGTAGCAGCTGAATTTGAAAACGTATCTTGCCCCGCACTGATGACTCTGGCTCTGCCAGAAGCTGTATTAAACAGAGTTTTTTTGAAAATTTGAGAGGGATATTAGCTATAAAAGAAATAAAGGAATGTAAAGTGACTTGTGTCACAGCTTCGGATGAACCTTTACATGTAAAAAACGCGGTCGGCATTAAGATAAGGATTGATAGATATACCTGGAAATTTAGATTACTAATAAGCCGATAACTACCGATATTATTATTGAAGAAAGATGTGATCGAACCCTCAAATTCAAATTATAGTAGTCCCATGTTTTTGGTACCCAAGGGAGATGGCCGTTTTCAAGCGGTGATTATCGTCTTTTGAACCAACGTATTGTTATAGAGAGTGTACCCCTTTCTGATCTACACCAGTTTTTAACTGGTTTTCCGAAGCCCGTATCTTTACCGTGTTGGATCTCAATCAAGCATACCACCAAATACCTCTAGCCAAGTGTTCTCGTCACTTGACTGCTTTCTGTACCCCCTATAACTTGAAAATGCTGAATTTCTTTTAGAAACAGACAATCAAGCATACCCTCCTATATTATGCGCATATCTTTTTTTAAGTTCAGGGTACAGCACATTAAGGGGACCTAAAATATTATCGCTGAATCACGAATGAATGAAAACCCAACAAATGCAACCACTTTTAAGGACTCTAAAGACAATAGCCAAATTATAAAACTTGTTCAGCCAACCGACTTTCTGGAAATGTCCATAAATTCAATACAAGTCTAGTGGTGTAAGCTCTCATCAGAGAAACAACCCGGAGCTTCTTAAAATTATAGAAGATATTGACAAAAAATGTTGACCCAACCCCTTTCTGTATGGAGAACAATATCTTATGCTTAGAACTTAAACATGGTTCAAAAAAGGTAGTCATACCCCCTTCACTATTTGGCATGCTATTCCAATACTATCACGAGTCCCCAGTCGGTGCTCACCTCGGTATATATAAAACGATAAATAAAGTAAAGCAGCACTACTTTTGGAAGGGTATGTACAAAGATATTGCCGAAAGGGTTCGGTGTTGCAAAATTTGCGCTGTAAGTAAACCAGCCTAAGACACTCAACTAGGTTTCCTGCATTCCGATGTAGTTAAAAAACTGATGCAAAGATTGTTTTAAGATTTCGTTGGCAAGTTCCCCCGAAGCCGAAATGGGAAAACTATGTTGCTTGTTTGCGTAGACGCGTTCACTAAATTCGTCTGGTTAGAGCCGTTAAGCGCGGCACTAGTAAAACCACGATTAAATTTCTTCAAGAGAGAATATTTGTTTTTTTCGGAATACCTGCAGAAATCGTGACTGACGATAGATCCCAATTTACTTCGCAATAGTTTAAACGTATGTGTTTTGCGAATGGAGTGAGACGTTTTATCACATCTCCTTACCATCCACGCCCATCTCACGCTGAAGAGGTTTAACCACAACCTAGGTCCAGCGCTGCGAGCATTCCACGCAAACTCACAAACGCATTGGGACCAGAATCTTACTTGGCTACAAATGGCTTTCAATACAGCTAAACATGAAGCATACCAGCACACACCTATTGAGTTGATGTTTACTTTGCTCATAGATGCCCTTTGTCTAGCCTTTGGAAAATAGACCAGGTGATACCTAATAAACCCAATGATATCAGAGACACAGGCTTCGGGCCAAGAGAAATCTACGAGGAGCCACGAGCAAAGAAGGCTTCGCTGCAATAAGTCACGACGGGATAATCCGTTTATGGTGGGGCAAACAGTTATGTACCGAATACATCTCCTAAGCAAGGCTGCTGACAAATTGGCCGCAAAATTAATGCTCAAATGGTCAGGTCCTTTTAAAATTAAAAGGTTCCTGTTACCGTCGAGCTAGATGATCCGCAAACCGAAGAACGGAGGAGAGCACATATCTTTCAGGATTTTGTCTTTCATCCTTTCTTCCGGCCCCCTCATAGCTTTCCTTCCTTTTGCTTCTTCCACCCTTGCTTCGCTTTCGGGGAGGGAGGGTGTGCCGTTGTTATTTCTTGTTTGAAGATACCGCGCCGCGGAATGCAGCACTTGGCTAAAGTGTAGTGGTTTTACAGTTAGTCGTTTCTGGGCATTGAAAGAGTGTACACGTTTTCAGAAGATCATTATGTATTATGTATTTGTGAATAGGACAGTTTTAATTCGTTAACATTTCTAAATGGATTAATAGTAATCCCTGTGTAATTTATAATTATTGTGTTTTGGAGTTAAATAATTGTTGCTGTGAGCTACTGTGTTCAAGTTTGTAACTGTAGAATTTAAAATAAAGAGTTTGTAAGGGCAACAACCAATAATTGAGTCTTCTTCTTTGCTACATCAAGTTCACCAGCCCCAGCCCTAACGCTTCAAATCTTTAAGCAATAATATCTCGTTTATTTTTTAAAGATCTGTTAAATGTGGTAAAATCTAGCATTTGAATTTGTATACGTTCTTATATGAAGATAATAGCAATAAAGCGAAATCCAGGGCTCTCAAGAACTGTTGTGTCTTAAGCTGGTATCTTTGTCTCTGTATAATGTCACTGTACTCAGCAAAGTGCATTTGGAATTGAGAGAGCGTGATGGCGAATTTTAGAGTCCCAGCCAAATTCACGAAATGTCAGAACTGTTCGTGTATTTGACTAGGACACCCGCTTGGAGACGTCAGGATATCGTCAGGTCTTCAGTCCTCGATTCCTTGTCTACTTACTATAGGAATAAAAGAAAGATATAAAGATATGACTAAAACATCAATCACCTGAAATAATTTCCCATAATTACATTTGATTACATCTCTCAGAAGTTGTTAAATAAATTTACAAAAAAAAAATTATAGTTCGGAAACAGGATGCAATTATTCAAGGTCAGCAATTAAGAGCACTATTACAGCAATAGTCTCCTTAATTATATTTGTGCAGATAAACGTTTATTTATTAAGTTTTCCTCTTTTTTTTGTCAGCTGTTAATTCAAATCAGATGATCAATTAAGTGTAATCATAATATGTCTTTTTTCTAAATTATTAAACCAGTTGTTCGCTTTAGTTTTATTGTTCTATTTATTTACTTAGATAACCATATGTATTAATATGTGATGAATGATTTAATATGTGCATATGTATTATTTGTTTAATTTCGTATTCCTTCCGGTTGGTTGGGCTATGTTGTGACTCTCTCTCTGTGTAGCGCACTGTATGTCGACTGTCGGTTAGACTGGCATAATAAAATTAGTGCTCTGTTGTTTGTTGGCCGCCCACAGTAGCCCAGCATTGTATTCATCTAAATGTTTTAAAGACTTGTGCTATTATAAATTACCATTAAGCTTACTGTTGAAATGTTTTGGTTGACTTATTGCTAAACATAAAGGAATGCCAAGTAGAGAAGGAACGAGTAATACACACGTCAATACCACATCAGAAGGATGTCCGCCACGATTGGCTTTTTTTTCCGGTTTGCTTATTTCACTCTAGGGATACTTTATATTATCTTACTGATCTTAGAGGGCGTATTGCAATCGTATAAAATTTTCGAATTTGACTATTTACCGGCAACACATGCTTTGAGGTCCAATGAGTATGGAGAAAACGACTGACTAATGGATGAAAAATTTCTAGAAGTCCAAACTGATGTTCCGTTAATGTGAAGCATGTGACACGAAAGTTCCGGTCAGAACCATTAACTGGAAATCCCTTTACTGAATAGTTTTTTCAACTTTCGCGATTATTTCGAAATTTCTTCAACGATTTTTTTTAAACTTCGCAATATCTAGGAATACAATTGTTTACCATATTTTGTAGTTGAAAGATTTTCTAGCAAAATTGATGTTTGGAAAGGTCTGGAGGAGTAAAAGAACATGATCGACTATTTTCATGAAAAACACTTGAGTTACCGGTTTGAGACTGACGTTTCGCCCATATTGCAATGAGCTTCTTCAGAGTCGTTACACCTTGTAAGTTATGGAGCAATAAACCTTGGTAGAAAAAGAGTGTGGCCTCCTCCGTCCTCCGCCATCTTGGCTGTAGGTGGTGGGCGAGGCTTAATTTTCCCTTCCTTGCGCACGGTTGGCTGGCGGGTGACAAGGTTTAAGTTTCCCATCCCACTGTCCTCTTGCCAAGTTGTTACATTTTTGCTCAGATAAATCATTAAACGTTCCTTTCCTGTCTTTTTCTCTCCTTTCCCTGAGCAGGGGCAACCTTGTTCTGCTTAGACAAAGTCGATCGTCTTGTTTAGACAGTTCTCATCTTATCGATTTCCACTGCCTCTCTTACGACTCGTACGTAATAATAGTTTACTTGGACAAGTAAGAAAAAAAAAAAAAAAAATTCAAAATTTATTTTTATTAAATTACTTTTTTTTCAAAATTCATCCCATGCCCAGTTGTAGACGAGTGTTCTGCGAGACCAAATTTCTTCGTTTTGTCATGCGTTACATGCCGGTTTCTAGCGGACCACGGACGCGGACTAAACCAGGAAACTCAATGTTTTTCAAAGAAGTAAGTTAAGCAAGCTTTCCTCCATGCACGCCATGGTTTTTTGCAGATTCATCTTGTCAAGTAGTAGCTGCAAATATTGTTGCATCGGCTTGCGCTCCAGATCTTCTCTGTCTCTTCTCATTTTATGTGCTTTTTCCTTTTGTTCTTCTTGTGCATTTGCAAGCCTTCTAAGTCTTGAATTCATTCATTCATCCAACGATATCATTCTCGACCTGAACATTCGGACTTCACGTCAAGGCTGGAATAGTGTAGATCATATTCTCGTTTTGAACATTCGGACAGGAGCAAGATCTTTGATGGATCCATACTCATTTAGACACTCAAAATGAAACTAACCTAAGTTTTCAATCCTGTTTTTCTAGAGTGTTACATAGATGGATCTCGATCTCTCCTACCGTTAGAGTTTGATCGCTCCTGGTAGCTAGATATGTTGTCTCATGTGCTGTAACTATGGGCGATACCTTTTGATTTTGTTGCAGCCAATCTATCACAGGAATGCCTGCAGAGAATATTTTTCAGTTGCTACTAAAACATCCTTATATTGCCAGTTAACTATCGCCCTCACAAACCTTCTAGATAAAAGATTTCTTTAACATTCAACTGTTCTTCATAAGCAAGAATTAGGATATTAGTTGGTCTCTAAAAGTATAATAATACTTCAGTAAATGAAGTCGTCCTTTGCGGTTTCCATGGGAACCTGTTTGTTTTTTATTTGTAATCGTCCTACAATGTTTTAAAACATTGTTATTAATTGGTCTGCTTTTACGATAACATATGTGTTTATTCTTTGGTATTGGCAGTTTTTATTTTGTACGTTAGGTTATTTATAATAACGTTTTTACTATGTAATCTGATACTGAAGACATATATACTTTTTTATTCGTATTCCAACGGTATTAAATGTTACACAGGGAATTTCTATAAATATAAATGCTATATAATAACTATGTTTTATGATTCCTGAATTCTGTCTCTGTTCTCTTTGTATTTTCTCTTATTGCGATAAGAGGAGAAAACTTTCTATTATTACCGTAACAAGTGCAGTAAGAGAAAGTCGTGTAATATTTCACAGCAGATTTTTATTGTTCGGCATATCGGCTTCGGTCAATCATGGTGCCAAAACCACTAACAAATGAAATATTTATGTCTTAATGATTTTTAATGAACGAGCAATTTAAATTTACTATTTTATGTAGCCTATTAAGAAATAGTTTTAATATAATTCACTACTAATATCTTCATTTAGCAGAAAAGCTCTACTTGAAGAGAAAGTATTTAAATATGGGTTCCATTTCCCGCGCTTACTAGTGTTTGAACTAGAATACTATAAAACATACAAATCTACTCTATTTGCGATTTGCAGTTTTATTCCACACCAATAGAGTCACAATTGAAGTTGTACTTTTTAAAGGCCTGCTTGAATTGAGCTAATTGCAATGATTTTTACTTTCTCTTACGGTATGTAAGAAGGAACAATTGCGATCCTGTCAAATTTTCGAAATTGAGTTTTCATCGGAGATGTGATCGGATATTCTGTGATGCAGCCTGAGTACGAAAAAAATGTTTTTAGCGAATATGTGAGTGTGTGTGTGGGTGTGAACAAAATCTCTTCTAGACGAAAAATCGCAACAAGCTCAAACATGGTATATACCGTTCCGGTACTGCCATGAAGGTTTCGGCCAAAATTCATCACCGGAAGTGCGACTTTACTGAATTTTCTTTTTACGATTTTCTCGGAAATGATTTCAACGATTTTCTTTAGACTTCGTTTATTATCTACATATGTGCAGAGATATCTATAACTTTTATTTGAAACATCTTCCCGAAAACGGATTTTTTGTGGGGTTCTGACGAAACAGCAGCGTTATGCTTCCATCTATAGTGCCACTTCATTACAGTACATGGTTTTATCAACTATATATTATTATACATTATAAGCATTGATAGAATTCCAAAGGAAGTCGATTTTATCTTGTAATGAATTTCTTTAAACTTGAAATGCTCCCTGCCAAAATAAAAACAATCACTTTTATGTGTAACATTAAAAAAAAAAAAATTTGATTGTAGAGAGGTTTTGGGTGTTACTGTTACTTTAAATTTAAACTGACGTTTCGAAAAAACGCGCCCACAACATCAACACAGGTACATGTGTATAACTCTTATCACCTTTTTTTATAGCCAGCCCAATGAATTTGTAAAGACTTTTTTTTTAATTAAATTATATTAATGGGAGTAGAAGAAAGTCGTGAAAGTGATTCACACTAGATTTTGTTCATTCATTAACTGTTGTTTTTCATTCAGTAATTGATTGGGAGCGGCAAACGTCATTTAGATCGTTTTTGTAGCATCAAGTGTTTGTAGTAAAATCACAGAAAGCCAGCTAATTCCGGCATGCTTGTCTTACAGAGATACAAACATCCACCACTATTGAAGACATTCAGAAATTGTTCCGTTCATCAAGCTTAATTGCGTCATAAATTTTTCCCGAATTTATACGGGCAAGATTAAGAGAAAATAAAACAATAGCAAATTTGATGACGTTAAATTTCTAAATTTATTAAATCATATTCGATTCATGACAATATTATGATGTCATTAAATATCTGTATTAAAATATACACTTGATGACATCATCCCATAAAGAATGCGCTTTGATCATCGTACTTATTATAAGCACATTATAAGTATAAGGTTGTTATAATTTTTTATCCTTTAGCAATAAAAATTACCATATGATTTTTATTCAGATGGCTGTTAGAATATTAACCAAGAATATTTCTGCAGTATGCAGTTCCGCAAACATTCTTTCCCTATTATTAAACTTAACGGGATAAACTTATTATTGCTATAATTTTAACGGACTAACTCATAAGATGACATCAACATCATCTCTTAAGTTGATGACGTACTGAAGTACAAATATCTAAAGGGAGAATAAAACAATAATAATGATGTAAGTTTTTGCTGTGACTGTACCCAGTGTATGGTAGGAGCTAACTGATGAGAGAAGCAATCAAAGTGATGGTGTGTTCCCTACATGATGATGACAGCTATAATCATTGTCGTGACGTATTAATGTGTTCACCTATCATATATGCATTAAGTTTAATATTACGAGTTTTTAGTTTATTACTTTACTTTATGTAAATATAGGTTTTTATTACTTTCTGTTACTCCTAGTAAAAGATGAACTATGGTAATCGTGCCAAATTTTCAATATCTAGTTTGCACAGCAAATACACGTTTTGAGCTCCCCTGAGTCAGAAAAAGTGTTTTTTTAAAAAAAATGGTGTGTGTGGGAACAGCTTAGCTAAAAAAAGAAAAATCGCAGAAAGTTCAAACTTGACGTTTCATTTAGGTATCCCACCATGATCTGACAGTAAGTTATCTGTCAAAATTTCTAAACCGGAAGTACCCCTTTACTAAATGGATTTCTCACTTTTCTGCGATAATCTTGAACATGGCGCCAACAATTTTCGTTTAACAAATATACTTATTAAGAGCCTATACCTACCTACCAACTTTTATTTGAAATATTTCTCTGGGAAAATTTGTTTAAGGCGGCTTTTGGAGGAGAGGTGTGGTTATGTTTTCCTATTAAAGTACTAATTCGTTTATTATACGATTTCTTCATTTAAATAGTATTAATTTGAATTACATTTGGTTGCCAAAATTCTGTGTTTGAAAAAACTCGTATGACAGGAATTGCGAATTTAGTAAACTGTTTTTTTTTTCAGTTTCCTACGATTTCCTTCATAAAAACGCCAGTGAATTTCATTAAATCTGTTATACTAACCATAATTACGAGACCTATAACTTTTACCGAGAAAGTTGATTTTACGGAGTTTTGGGTGAGGGGCGAGGGGTAAGGTTAACGTTTTTCTCAAAAAGAATGGATTTACTAAGTTTAGATTCTCTCATTGATATCTTTCTCATTGGTAAGATAACTAACATACACTAAGAGAATCATAATTTTAATGAATTTCCGGTTGATGGATTTTGTCCGAATCCATAGTGTCAGATGAGTTGGTAGTATCTAGAGGAAATACCAAGTTTGTATTTTCTACGATTTTTCGTTTTCTGTGATACTTTGTTCACCCACACAGACCATTCGCTAAAAACATTTTTTTCGAACTTCAGGGGACCTCAAAATATGTTTTACCAGTGAAAACTCAAGATAGAAAATTTGACAAGATCGTAATACTTCCTCTTTAAGAGAGAGCAAGAGAGAAAGTGAAAAAATGCGTTAAAAAAATAAAACAAATTTTGCAAATAACTTGTTGGGTCCTAGATGAAGTTCGACAATACTTATATAATAAGTCCAGTAAAATTAATAATAAAAGAACTATATAGAATGCAATGAAATTTTTAAAGTTGAGTTAAATATAAAGTTAAGGAGCCAATCACCGCAATGGATAAATATTATTTATATAAAACCGGTTTTCTATGAAGTCTGTTGGTAATGTTTCCTAGCAAACCGGCTGTTAGCCACCTTTACTGTTTCTCTTTGATAGAAGAAAAAAGTAGACATTCTCACGTTCACAATTGATAAACCATTTTCTGTTTTCTTTTCTATTTTACTTAAATTTTTCAGTTGTTTTTGTAGTGTGATTCATTTATTCCTTAATATTACGTGTCGTATAGTAAAATAATGCCTTATTTAAATTCTTTCTTTACGCCCTGCACATCCTGCAGGAACCATCCAGCCCATTGGACGTAGTTGCACTTAAGCCACATGTGGATCTGTTGTTATTTTCGTCCCCTCTCCAGCAGCAGCATTTCACAATGATGAACATTCCGTGACAGTGGTCAGAGGAAACTTGCGATGCCGCAGATTGAGCAGATGAAATTCCGTGCATTTCTTGACAAAGGCGAAGCTGTAAAATCAAACAGTTATCCTTCCCGCTAATCCATTCTTTCCTTTCGCAAAAAAGATTCCTGTCCAACAACCTTTCATGGTCTTCAATAGAAAGGAGGGAAGGCTTTTGGTGGCATTAAATTTCAAATGTTATTTGGATTTGTTCAATAGTATAAGGGTTCAATAGTAATGGCGCTGGTTTCCAGCTTATAATGTTATCAATCAGGTTTCCGTGATATCTGTTTCTTTGAAAAAGTGCTCTAAGCGTTGTTCTAAAAACTTTATTTTGCATTTTGCTGGGAAAGTCACTGTTTTTTGGGGAAATTGAAGATATTTTAATAATTTCTCTTAATGCCGTAACGGCAAGTATACGGTCGTGTCAAATTTTCGATATCAAGTTTTCACCGGAAATACATGTTTGAGGTCCCCTGAATCCGAAAAAGTGGTTCTTAGAAATTGGCGTTTGCGTGTGTGCTTATCTCTGTCTGTGTGTGGTGGCCAGCACAACTCAAAATTGCAAAATCGCAGAAAGTTCAAACGTGATATTTAGTTTAAGTTTTATTTAAGTCCCAATAATAAGGTATTTAACAAAATTAGTCAACAGGTGATATGAATAGATTTTTCAGCTTTTTATGATTTTCTCGAAAACGTCTCCAACGATTTTGTTTAAACTTGGAACATTAACTAAACATATAATGAGCTGCAACTTTTATTTGAAACATTTCTCTGGGAAAATTCATTTAAGGTGGATTTTGGGTTGCTAAAGTGCTATTTTAATTTATTACACGATTCTGTCATCTATATAATATTAATTAAATTAAATGTGATGCCAATATTCCAAATTAAAAGAAAATCGATTGACCGAAAGTGCGATTTTTCTGAACAGTTTTGTTTTTAGTTTTCTGTGATTTTATCCATCAAGGCACCACAGGGTTTCCATTAAACTTGATATACTAACTATATACATGCAGGCAGAGACCTATCACTTTTGTTTGAATTAGTATATTAATTTAAGGGAGGTTTTGGGGAAGTAATAAGGTTTCTACTTTTCCAAAAGAGTAGTTTGTTTTGCAGTTTATGTATCTTGTTTGTATCCATTAAGAGAAAGTGGTGTATTTGACACAGATTTTTTTCGCGATTTTCTCGCGATTCTTCCAACTTTGAAGAGAAAGTGGAAATGATTGCTTTTCTTTTTTTTATAGGCTTTTAGTAAGACTAACCAATTAGGTGTCAAGGAGACGGATAGCAATCATTCTTTTCTTTTCTATTATTAATAAATCATAATACAAAACTTAAGACCAATACCGGAAATCGAACCCAGCACCACGCAATCATGTGCTTGCAATAGAAGTATAGTCTTCCTTAGAAATTTAATTGTCGCATATATTTCTTTATTAAAAAAAGAACATTTTGAGTAGAAACCTAAGCAATATGATAATTGATAAATCACCAGCAAAGCAAAAACAAGACTGCATGTTTGTATTTGTATGCGTGCGTGCGGCGAAGTAATCACATTAGGAAACAAGATGGATTGAAATGTATAAAAACTAAGCGCATGCGATCAATCCATGTAACTCAATGTCAGAAACCTTACTATTCTACCGCCTCTTGGCCACTGTTTCTCCAGTGTTGGAAGTAATGAGCGGCGGAATTTTGTGTGAGGATGTTTGTTTGTGTGTGCGTCTGCGTGCGTACTTACATACGGCCGTGGCAGGAGAAAACCTCTTCTCTACAACCGCTGTTCCACGTGATTTTATTACCACTGTATCGCTGCTATAGTACCTATCGACCAAATATGGCCGTGCCACTATCTCCATTATAGTTTGTATTTAAAGCCCATATCCGGAGGATAATAAACTCTAGTAACAGAACATTATAATTCTATAAGTAGTTAAAATTGTAGCCTACAAAGCCCTTAGGCTTTATGTAGCCATTAATAATCAGTTACCGATTCTACGTTAGAGATATCCATTCAAGCATAAGAATGGCTAAAAAAATATCTGCTGAGACTTCCCTTATTGCGCAGATAAAATTGTAAAATTCACAAATTCCCTTAGAACTTGGAATGTTTACCAAAAATTTAGGCAGCCTAAACATTACGTAACTATAGGTAGGTTTTACATAATTAATTACAGAAAAAACTACATTCTATGGCAGAGCACTCTCTGTTAGCACTTAGCAGTAGTTTAAAGTTAAGTCTGACTTATAGATACCGAGAAACCCATTAAAATCAACTTTATTGAAAAAAATCTAGTGTGAAACACTCAGACGACTTTCTCTTAAACTAATTAATACAATTAGACGGTTTAGTTGAGCTGGCCATAAAAATGGTGGTGGGCATTTTACTGTATACCTAATCAGCCTTATGTGAAGTGCTCTACGTGAAAAACCAAGAAAAACTTTTAAATTTAAACTGACTGACAGACCACCAATACCACCCCTCTAGAATCAGTTTTTTTCCGAAAAATGTTTCAAATAAAAGCGATACGTTTCTATCTATGCTACTGGAAAGCATTCCAAGTTTAAAGAAAATCGTTGTGACCGTTTTCGAGAAAATTCCACAAAACTCAAAGAGCTTGTTATCACACAGACATACACAGTACTAAGGTCTAATTATCACACAGTCAGACACAGTATTTTCGATTCTAATTAACACACAGACATTCACAGTATTAAGGTTTTATTCACCAAGAGACATACACAATACCAAGGTTTAAATTAACACTGACTCCAGATTGTTCTTTTTTTTTAAAACAGCCGTCTCAGATTCTTTTTTATTTAATATATTTTCCATATGTTTTTTGTTTAATTTAATTATTGTTAGAAAATCGTTTAACCGTTTTCGAGAAAATTCCAAAATCTCTTCTGTAAAAGTGCACTTTGCGGAGGACCCGGGTTCGAGTCCAGCTGTGCTACCCTTAGATTTTTTCTTCCTAGGAGCCTCTACAGCTCACTGTCCGGTGATGGATAGTGTTATCTGTAACGAGAGAACCCTGCCAGGAGGCCGGCAGTGCACTGAGAAGGCTCCGGGCGCCAATGACCATAGATGTTGACGCGCCTTAAATAAAAAAAATAAAATAAAAAAAAGTGCACTTTCGGTTGACCGATTTTATTCAAATTCAGAATTCCATCATTCTTCTAATGTTCAATTATATTTTATAGGAATCATACCAGCTCGCGTCCTCTAGGGCACGGGAATTTTAATCTAAGTCTGACTGTTGGATACTAAGAGTGAACTGCTTAGATCTTTAGTTACTCTACTCTTCTTTACTCTGCAGAGGTTTGGGCACCTATGTGTGCAAATAAATTAGAACAAATAAATTTAAACTTCTTTAAATAAATCTATCAATTGCGCGAAAAACTCTGGGCTATTTGATTCGCCTGGAAATGGGTATGCACCACACAGAAACAGAAATTCTGAGAAGACTGGCAAAATATTGGATTAGAATGAATGAGATGAGTGCTAATCAGCTCCCTAAACAATGTCTAAATAAATTAATTTCATTAGATGGAAAATATATAAACCAAATCAAGTTTGATTGGTTTTCACAGTTTAAACAAAAATTAACAGATTTCTACAATGAAAAAAGAAATCCGGTATTTTATCCGTCGTAGCATGCATATTAATTTTGTTCCTGACCGGTTTCGGATTTTCATCCATCGTCAGAGCAAATTCACCAAGTTCGTGTAGAGAGTTCACTTCAACGAAATATTTCTGTTACACTCACTTGTTGGTTGTATATATACATATAAAACCAACAAGTGAGTGTCTACAGAAATATTTCGTTGAAGTGAACTTTCTACACGAACTTGGTGAATTTGCTCTGACGAAGGATGAAAATCCGAAACCAGTCAGGGACAAAACTAATGTGCATGCTACGACGGATAAAATACCGGATGTTACCCAGCATTGCGGAGACCCCCACATTTTGAAAAAAGAAATACTCAACATAATACAAAAATCTTATAACCACTATTTGTCAATGGATATAAATTCTGTCCTTAATTCAAACTATAATAAAATTTGAGATATAAGTACGTTAAAAGATATGAAATCTTATCTTGGAAATGAGTTCTAACCATAAATAAGCTTTTATCGCGCGATTAAGATTTTGTCGCGCGCTCAGTTTTAGAATTATTTATAAAAGGAAATTATTTCAATTCGATAATACGGTAACAATTGCAGTTTATGTCATTTAAATGTCCCAGATGATTTATTTCTTTTTCTGTTTCTATTTATGCTTTTTGTTTCTGTTGTTTTCTCCATATAGAAACAACTATATGTACATTTATTTTCACCCAATCTAAATGAAACAGAAAATCTACAAAAATTACTTTGTATAGATAGTGAAAATAAATTTAACAATTTATATTTTTATGTTGCATGTTCTCTGAGCTATAGATATTTTATCAATAATATTCAATGAGGAAACAAAAATATGTATAATTTATGTTTGAAAAGTTTGTTTTAATTTTTATTTGAGTCAAGTGTAAAGTTTGTGTTTGTAATTTGCTAATAGCGTAATATTTTTGCCTTTCTATAATAGATACTCGACTCCATTGTCAGGGGATTAACCCAGAAACAATAACAAAATAAATAAATAAATAATATAGAATCATACAGTATATTGAAGTAGAACTTTAGAGGAAAGCTTAAAGTTATAGTGTTCCCCCAGAAATCCCAAAAAACAATTTTTGCAGGGAAAATGTTTTTAATAAAAGTGATAGATAATATGTATATGTAGATAGTATATGTAGGTAGTGTATGTAGATAGTATATGTAGGTAGTATATGTAGATAGTATATGTAGGTAGTATATGTAGATAGTATATGTAGATAGTATATGTAGGTAGTATATGTAGATAGTATATGTAGGTAGTGTATGTAGGCAGTATATGTAGGTAGTATATGTAGATAGTATATATAGATAGTGTATGTAGATAGTATATGTAGGTAGTGTATGTAGGCAGTATATGTAGGCAGTATATGTAGATAGTATATGTAGGTAGTGTATGTAGGCAGTATATGTAGGCAGTATATGTAGATAGTATATATAGATAGTGTATGTAGATAGTATATGTAGGTAGTATATGTAGATAGTACATGTAGATACTGTATGTAGATAGTATATGTAGGTAGTATATGTAGATAGTATATGTAGGTAGTATATGTAGATAGTATATGTAGATAGTGTATGTAGGTAGTGTATGTAGACAGTATATGTAGGTAGTGTATGTAGATAGTATATGTAGGTAGTGTATGTAGGCAGTATATGTAGGTAGTATATGTAGATAGTATATGTAGGTAGTGTATGTAGGCAGTATATGTAGGTAGTATATGTAGATAGTATATGTAGGTAGTATATGTAGATAGTATATGTAGGTAGTATATGTAGATAGTATATGTAGATAGTATATGTAGGTAGTATATGTAGATAGTATATGTATATAGTAGTATATGTAGATATATGTATAGTATATGTAGATAGTATATGTAGGTAGTATATGTAGATAGTATATGTAGGTAGTATATGTAGATAGTATATGTAGGCAGTATATGTAGATAGTGTATGTAGATAGTATATGTAGATAGTATATGTAGGTAGTATATGTAGATAGGATATGTAGGTAGTATATGTAGATAGTATATGTAGGTAGTATATGTAGATAGTATATGTAGGTAGTGTATGTAGATAGTATATGTAGGTAGTATATGTAGATAGTATATGTAGGCAGTATATGTATAGGTAGGAGTATATGTAGGTAGTATAGTAGTAGTATAGTAGGCAGTGTATGTAGATAGTATATGTAGATAGTATATGTAGGTAGTGTATGTAGATAGTATATGTAGTAGATAGTATATGTAGGTAGTATATGTAGATAGTATATGTAGGCAGTGTATGTAGATAGTATATGTAGATAGTATATGTAGGTAGTATATGTAGATAGTATATGTAGGCAGTATATGTAGGTAGTATATGTAGGTAGTATATGTAGGTAGTATATGTAGATAGTATATGTAGGCAGTATATGTAGATAGTGTATGTAGATAGTATATGTAGGCAGTATATGTAGATAGTATATGTAGATAGTATATGTAGGCAGTATATGTAGATAGTATATGTAGGCAGTATATGTAGATAGTGTATGTAGATAGTATATGTAGATAGTGTATGTAGATAGTATATGGTATATGTAGATAGTATATGTAGGTAGTATATGTAGATAGTGTATGTAGATAGTATATGTAGATAGTATATGTAGATAGTGTATGTAGATAGTATATATAGATAGTGTATGTAGATAGTATATGTAGTATATGTAGATAGATAGATAGTGTATTAGATAGATATGTAGGCAGTATATGTAGATAGTATATGTAGATAGTATATGTAGATAGTATATGTAGATAGTATATGTAGGTAGTATATGTAGGCAGTATATGTAGATAGTGTATGTAGATAGTATATGTAGGTAGTATATGTAGATAGTATATGTAGGCAGTATATGTAGATAGTGTATGTAGATAGTATATGTAGGTAGTATATGTAGATAGTGTATGTAGGTAGTGTATGTAGATAGTATATGTAGATAGTGTATGTAGGTAGTGTATGTAGGTAGTATATGTAGGTAGTATATGTAGATAGTGTATGTAGATAGTATATGTAGGTAGTATATGTAGATAGTATATGTAGGCAGTATATGTAGATAGTGTATGTAGATAGTATATGTAGATAGTATATGTAGGTAGTATATGTAGATAGTGTATGTAGGTGTAGTATATGTAGGTAGTGTATGTAGATAGTATATGTAGATAGTATATGGAGGTAGTATATGTAGATAGTGTATGTAGGTAGTATATGTAGGTAGTGTATGTAGATAGTATATGTAGATAGTATATGTAGATAGTATATGTAGGTAGTGTATGTAGGTAGTATATGTAGGTAGTGTATGTAGATAGTATATGTAGGCAGTATATGTAGATAGTATATGTAGATAGTGTATGTAGATAGTATGTGTAGATAGTGTATGTGTGGGTGTGACATGTGGTGGTAGTAGTACCTAAATCGTATACCACGTTTGAGAAGCTTCCCAAGGTATTTTGTTCACACACACAAAACACACACACACACACACACACACACACACACACACACACAACACACACACATAATTAGCAAAACAACAATTTTTCGTACTCAGAGATCTCAAACATAAGTATTTCCGGTGAAAACTCACTTTTAGACATGATTACAATTAATGCTTTATTTGGCCTATAATAATTTTCTATTACTGCGCAAGACAATCTCATTTCAACGATAAGAGTAGCTACAGAAAAATCTGTGGTGTAAATTTCCCACGTTTAGTTGACCTTAGCAGTATATATATATATATATATAGAGAGAGAGAGAGAGAGAGAGAGAAATCTGCCTAAAAATCTATCTATCTAGATATATATATATATAAAAGTATGTAACTCTTTTCAAAGTCTTACTTTTTGAAAACTTTTATTCAAGTTAACTACAATTTTTATTATTATTAATTATTATTATTTATCTAATTAACAACTTTTATATTGTGAAATTATTATATTCAAATATCAAAATAAATCTTAGTGCAAATGAAAGATTACCAATTTATATTCCCCAAATTGTATCACTTCACTTGACTGACCGACACAGTAACGAACTTGTAAAATTTAACTGTTGTAGAACACTGTAGAAAAAGAAGTGGTGGGTTACGGCCGAAGGCCCATTATATATTCTTCCCTAGACGCTTCGATCGACAGTGTCTTATCTTGTGCTTATTCAGCATCTTCTTCTCGCATATATATATGCGTGGATTATAGTAGTTGGTGGTTTTAAGGATGTTAGGTTTACCTGAATGTGTAGAAGCACCTCTGTTAGACCTCCCTCCAATATCGGTAATTTAAATTTTAACCAAACTCATAGATCCTTCAGGAACATCTTTTGAAATAAAAGTATATCAGATGTTTGTGCGTGTGTAAGTTTATGAACAAAATCTTTAGCATCAAAAATCAGCAGGAAGCATCTCCAGTTCTGTAGATTTTTTTTACTGTTAGAGATATGGGTCAAAATATGTCCGACGATTCTGTTTAGACTTGTGTGACAATTACACACACAACATTTTGGTTTGAAACACTTTTCCCGGAAAATGGATTTCTAACGTGGAACACGCTATTGGCTAGAGGTAATAAGTGCAAATAGTTTTACGGAAAACGTCACGAAAATTTGTTCATTTATATTTGTATTCCAAGTCCATACACCCAATAACATATTACTTATATTTCTCAGCTTCAACAGTATTCTCAATGCAACAACATACTGGCAGGTCCAGGCAAGCGAGCCCATAAGTGTTTTTTTTTGAGAAAGATATTGGCTAAGTTATTTAGCTTTCTCGCAGAACGCCATTTGAGAAAAATATACGATTCCAATGATTTTCTTTAACTTGGAATGTAAATGGTAGAATATTGCAGAAAAACCTTTTTTTTTTAATTTGAAACTTTTGATTTGGAATTGAATTAAGGGGTCAATTAAGGAATTTGGAATTATGGTAGTTAATAAACTAACATTAGTTAAAATATGGACTTTTAAAGGAAATTTGTCCAATCAGAACTGTGAGAATTGAAATGAGAGAAGTCGTATGAGAATTTGAAACGTGAAAAGAGCTTTGAAAGACGATTATTCTCAAAAAAGACTTACAAACAAAAGCTTACTTATAATGATACACAATTCTATTTATACAACGCATTGTTCAGTTGGCCACTGCCTTCTTAAATACTATTCTTCACAGTTAATTAAACTTTGCTATATAAATATTCGGTCCATAACTCTACACATTACGTTACACATATACAATATATTATCTTTTCATCATTAGCTTGTCTACTTTGGCTATTCTTCACTCTCTCCCTTTACCACCATATTGCTTTTATTTATATATGATATTTTTGTATCTCTCTATTATATTGTATTGGCTACACTGTTCAACTATGTTTGCCAAATAGATTAATATATGTATAAATGTATATTTTACCATTAAGATAATTATCGTGGTCAAACTGATTGCTTTGAAATCGGTGGGAGAAAATTAAGCATGTTTCTCTTGTACAGTGTTATAAATACAATGAATTAATTAACTTTCATTTATAGTTTTTCTAATTAATTGAAATTAAATTTTCTTAGGATAATTTAGAATTACTTTTTACCGGAATGAAGACGAATGTAATCAGAATGATAAAGAATCTATCTCTTTGTTTAGCACACTATAAATAAATCGTTCTTTTACGTCACTTACAAGGACAGTTTTCAAGAGGCTTTCTTGTTTTGAGATGAAATTTCTGGTCTTCTAGAAGTTTTATCACTTCGGGAACAGAAAGATGAGAACACTGTAGGTTCGATTTGGAAATCCAATGTCTAAAGTGAGGTCCCATTAGCATTCATGATTATTAGCTAATTTTCGCGGCCAGATTCATGTTTCTGAGAAGCTAGTGTTTTTAAAAACTTGATGTTGAAGAATGTAAGTTGTAAATTGAACTTATGTTAATCTGGCAGGTTAAACACAGGAAGCATTTAATAAAGTTATAGAATGATAGAAAACATAAATCAGGATGGTTGTAAGAAAATATGTATAAAATGCTTTGATAAGAAGGTTAGTAGAAAGTGGTAAGTTTGTGATAAAGATGGCATTAAATTAAATAAATTACGACAAAGTAAAAGGTAAAAATGTCGTATTACTTGAGAAGTTAGAAATTATATTGGTGTTTTTACATTTAAACGAGGGCGGAGTTTCAAAAATTAAGTGGATAAAAGAATTAAAAGCAATAAAATATTTAAAATGATAGAATAGTTAAATGAATAGCTAAATAATAGCATAATTATTATTATTATTCGTCTGTGGGGAGGTTCCTATCCCTATACGCTCCAGGATGGTACGCTATCCAAAGTCCCACTGGGCCCATATAGCTACCTCAAAGAAATACAACAAACCGGATCTGGAACGAAAATCCAGATCTTGGTCCAACCCATCTAAGATTCATCGCAGTCCGTACAGATCATAACATCAAAGGAAAATAGCGAATCTTTTCCACAGACATCCTGTTCCGATCAAAAGTCCTGAACCCAATTTCCTGACAACCCCAAAAAAACGGGATCTGGCATGAGTCTCATTGCATAGAGGTGTCTACGTAATTAACCATAATACCAAGCTTACTTCCTTCCCTTAGGATCCAACAGATCCTGAGAGAGGTCCGTGAAAGGCACAGCAACATCTCACTATAGGTAGCCCTGTCCCGAGACTACCGTGTCAAATTTTCGATATCGAGTTTTCACCGGAAATATACGTTTGAGGTCCTCTGAGTCCGAAAAAGTGGTTTTTAGAAATTGTTCTGTGTGGGTGGGTCTGTGTCGTCAGTATAACTCAAAACGGAAAATCGCCGAAAGTTTAACCTTTCGTTTAAGATTTACCATGAGACCTGACAATAAGGTTTTGGACAAAATCGATCACTGGAAGTACCTCTTTGCTGAATGTTTTTTTTTTAATTTTTTGAGATTTTCTCAACAGAAAATTTTCATTACAACAGAAAGTACATTTAACGCGGGTTTGTGAATGGAGTGGAGTTATGCTTTACTCTAAAGTGCTATTTTAATGTATTATATGCATCAAATATATATATATATATATATATATACACATAAGTAACGTATGTTTGTGATAAAGTTGTACTTGAATTCTAGAGCAACTAAATATGCACAGCAATCTGAATTACACATTCGCAGACATAAACTCTTGTACAAACCGGTTAATAAAGTTGTGCAACCACAAGGCGTGGTGTTTAATCTAAAAAAGAAGTAAATTTTATTATTTAAAGTTTTTATATTATTATTGTTTATAATTTTTATATGTTTAAGTCTGGTGTAACAGTATACTATTTAATACAATTTTTTCTTTTAATTTTTATATCAGCTGATCAATAGTTTTTTATAAGTTATATCAACTGGCGTTTTTTAATTTAAGTTTATTTAATTTCCCTTTGGGCTAACAAGCCTCTATGAGGACTGGGAATTAGCTAATTTTTACTTTCTCTTACTCCAAGTATGAGGGAGTATGAGATCGTGCGAGATTGTTGAAATTGAGTGTTTACCGGAATACATGTTTTGGAGTTGGGCTGAATTAGAGAAAATGTTTATATCGAATGGTCTGTAGTATGTGTGTGTATGTCTGTTTACGTTCTAACAAAATATTCAAAAACCAAAAGTCGCAGGAAACTCGAACTTGTTCCAATCCAAAACTTGAAGTTTTAGCCAATAGATTGTGTAGGTGTGTAATTAACATGTCAGATTTTCAAAATTGAGTTTTCACCGGAAATTTTAAGTCCGGAAATACAAAAAAAAAGTTTTAGCAAATGTACTTTTGTGCGTATTTGTATATACGTGCGTGTTTGTATATATGTGCGTGCTTGTGCTAGTGTGAGAAAGAGGGAACATCAAAATATTTCGAAACAAAAAAAAAACAAAACGATCCGACATGAAAGTTTCGAACAGAATCTATCAACCGGAAATGCGATTTACTAATTTTTTTGTTAAATTTTCAGTTTTTTATGCTGCTCTCGAAAATAGCTCCTCCAACGATTTTTGAAATTATTAGGAGCTGTTTTATTTGAATTGAGGGGGGGGGGGATTCTGAACTATTCAGCTATGGGCGGAGGTTTATTAGTAGCGTGGCCTGGTGAACTAGTAGCAAATTCTAGTTGACCTGATTGCATTATAGTAAATAGAAATAGTAGGTGAAAACTGTTTATCGACAATTTGCATTTACCTCCTGTTATAGCAGTAGAGAAATTAAAAATTAATTTGTGTCCACTGTGGTGATATATATATATATAGTATTGAAAAACTAATTACGGTATATGATGACATTTTGTGGCATATTATTGTGAAAGCCGCAAATACCGTACAAACCCTAATACCAACGGTATGCCCGACACCAAACAGTCAATATAATGCCCCCTATACTCTTCCCCCACTTCCTTCAGCATCAACTCTGTTCGGCCCCCAGTCTTTGTGAGCATGTAACTATTTCCAATAGTGCGGTATCTAGTTGGTTTAATTAGACACATTGTTTGACAGATTGATGTTCAATAAATATGGTTGAGTATAGAGGGGGCCCGGAGCGATGTTATTGCCCCGCTTGGCTCTCTGTCCCTCTCTAACAACTTCACACTTCATTAAATCATATGATTGTTATTAAATATCAATGAAAACTTTTCTTTTTCTTTTGAAATTGAGTTTTTCACCGGAAGTGAATATATTCAAATTTTGCGCGCGAAGTGTCGTGAATATGGAAAACAATATTTTTAACAGGTGATTTGTGTTTATAAATAGATTAAAAATTAAAAATCGCTACAGTACGATTCAGAGAACTATATAACATTAAGGTAAATTATATTATAATCTACAAGAAATTCAAATTTGTAATTAACCGGATGTGCATTTTTTTTAAATGCCTCCAGCGATTTTCTCAACTTAAGGAATTTTAAAATTGTGGTTTTTAAAAAAGTCCGTTTGGGGCCCCGTGATCCTCAGGAATGTAACTGTCAAAATGCCTCAATCGGAATTACTACTTTATTGAATGAATTTTTCAGGTTTTTTTTTTTGCGATTTTCTCGAAAACGGTTCCAACGATTTTCTTTAAACTCTGTTATATTTACTAATACATAGAAAGAGCTTTTATTTGAAACATTTCTTTAAGAAAATTTATTTAAGGGAACTTTTGATTGGGGGGTAGGGTTATGTTTCCCTGTAAAGTGCTATTTCAGTTTATTATACAATTCTGTCATCTAAATAATATTAATTAGAATTAAATATGTTGTCAAGATTCAGGATTTGAAGAAAATTGCTTGACAGGAAGGGCGTTTAAAATGAAGTAATTTTAGTTTTTTACGATTTTATCAATAAAAACACCGACGGATTTCATTAAAATTGTTACATTAACTATGAACTCCGAGACCTATCACCTTTATGGGGAACTTTTTTCTGAGAACTTCATTTAAAGGCGTATGGGGGTGTGCATGGTTTCCTCAAAATAAGTAATTTTATTAGGTTTAGATTCTCCAATTGATATAAACTGAAGTCAAGCAAACAGTTAGTAAAAATTATAAATTTGAAGATAATTCGTCAACCTGCAGCAAGAGAAGGTCGTGCGAGTGTTTCACACCAGACTTTTATTAGTATGTGATAGAATTGTAAACTAAATTGAAGTGGCCAACTAAAATATATGTTGTTGTGGCTGGTTCCGCAGAGCTGGAAAGCATGAGAGGTATCTTCTGTGATAGTCTGCTTCTTTTTGTGGTCATCGGGCGTTCGCCCGACAGTACAGTATCAACAGTATCGGGTGTTCGCATGTACAGTATCAACTGTATTTGCTCTGTGCATCTTATCACACTGTTAGACAGAAACATCCTGATGATGGGCGATGACCACAAAAAGAAGCAGGCTATCACGGAAAATATCTCTGATAAGATATATATATAGAGTAGTGTAATTAAATGTTTTATGAATGAATGTTTGGAGTCGTTTTCCAGAAAATCGCAACAAAAATATAACTCCAAAATTCATTAAAGTGAAGTGGATTGGAACACAACTTTTATTGCCGGCTCCCCTTGTAGCGCCTAAAGGGAATATAAAATTCTGTGATTTTTCTGTTATTGAGTTAAGGGACCACACACACACACACACACACACACAAATTACAAAAAAAAATTATTTTGGTGGACTCAGAGGACCTCAAACGTGTATTTCCGGTGAAAAGTCAATTTCGAAATAGTGATACGATCGCAATACATTCCTCTTACTGGAGGAGTCACACAAACTAAATAGTAAATTAACGAATTTACGATCCATTTACCGCAAAGCAGTGCCGGTTCATTTTTTTTTTTTTTTTTATTGTAAATTAACTGTATTTTTATTAGTAAATATTGCAAATAAAAAACAGAATGGCGCATTCTTTTATAGTCTTGTCGTAGTAAAGCGTGACGTCATTCATTCATGCAGTTCTTTTTGCATTATTATTCTTTTATGTAAATAGAATTTTGTTTCACGCCCGTTGAACAACACTCTTTTCTTTACAAGTTTACTCTGCTCGTGATAATGGGACCTAGCGCTAACTTGCTTTTCAGTTCGTGGTGGATACCGTCCACCAGAGGGCACGTCATGTAGTCTCTTCTTTCCCCTTTCAATCTTTATTCCCGCGGCTTCTTCGGCTGTATTACTTTCTCTTACTCCTCTAGTAAAAGGAAGTGTTGCAATCGTGTCAGATTTTCGAAATTGAGTTTTCGAGTTTTCATCGGAAATTCTGTTTTGGGTCCCCTGAGGACGAAAAAATGTTTTTAGCGAATGGTCTGACCGGGTGTGTGTTTTGAGTCTGTGTGTGTGTGTTAACAGAATATCTGAAAAACAAAAAGTTGCCAGATGTTCAAACTTGGTATTCCGTTCTGGTACTATCAATCAAACACGAAGATTTCGGGGAAAACCCATCAATCGGAAGAGCGACTTTGGCGAATGTTTTTTTTTCAGTTATTTGTGATTTTCATGAAAATGGTTCCTTCATATACTAACTACACACACATAAATACCCCATCACTTTTATTTCTAACATATTCCCGGGAAAATGTGATTTTTTGGAGATTTTGGAGGATCAGTAGCATTTTAGTTTCCTCTAAAGTGCTACCTCAGTACAATATATGATTTTTACCACGTACATAATATCAATACTCATTAGAAGCTGTGGTAGGATTCTAAATTCGAAGAAACTCGATTTACCGGAAATGTGATTTTACAGAATAGGTTTTTGAGATTTTGGAATTTTCTCGAACGGTTCAAACGATTTTCTTGAAACTTGGGATGTTTGGTGCTGAGATGGAAACGTATCACTTTTATTTGAAACATTTTTCGGGTACAAATTGATTTTAAAGGGGTTTCAGGGGCTCCTCAGTCACGTTTAAATTTATAGTGATGCTACGTGGTCTTGAGGCAAAGTTATCGCCAAGTGTCCAGTCATACGTCTAACCCCTACCACTCTTTTTTATGGCCAGTCCAACTAAATATTTGTAAAAATTGCAATTTTAATGAAGATTTTTTTTGTTAACCTTTGATGAAAGCAGTATTTGCACCTCTTGAGATTTAAGCCACGCCTCGCAGACATGATTATTACCATTCATTGGACCAACGACGAGTATAAATAAAATCTAAATATAAAAATAATGATTTATAACCCTTAATTTCCCTTACGCTCCACCGAATAAAATTATTCCATCAAAACTTAATGCGATTCAATATTAAATATCGGAGGGGTTGGTAACCCTACTACCGCTACTACCAACACACTCTACAGTTCAGATTAATAAGTTGCAAACAAATGTTACTAGAGACCAGGTGTATAAGAACCAATCATGGTGGGAGGCGGAGGGTGAAATGTATTAATGAATCCTTTTGTTTAAAGTTCTAATTTATAAACATTTCTCATTGAAAATCTCAGAAGTTTCCATCTGTGTGAGTATATGCAGTGCTCTCTGGTTAGGATTTAGGCAAGTTATAAAACCTGGACCCTTGTTCAGTAAGCACTTGGTTCGGCTGGCTATAACATTTAATATTCCTCAAAATACTGTATTAATTTTAGGAACAATATTTAATATGTTCTATATAGACTACGTCACTTTAAAATTTAATATCGATTTTCAAAATTGACATTGAAAATTAAATTAAATTTTATCTCTAGTCTCTTATTGCATTATTACAATTGTAATTGATACATTTTCTTCAAACGTGGAATTTTTAATATAAGTGCTGCGGTCTGGCGTGAAACAGTCACACCACTTTCTCTCATTCTAATTAATACGCAATATAATGTAGAAATTGTACTTTAAAATTGCAACGTTACAATGTTTAGTTGGGCTGGCCATGAACACGATGATGGGTTACTTGTATACCTCAGCAGCTTTATGTGTAGCGCTCTATGCAAAACTAACATAGCTTGCGCGAATTTAAATTTAAACTAACTGCCAGAGCCGCAATACCTTTCTAAAATGAATTTTTTCAGAAAAATGTTTAAAAAAAAAGGTGTTACGTTTCTATTTATGCAGCAAACTTCCAAGTTAAAAGAAAATCTGTGTTACCTTTTGTGAGAAAACGCCAAAAAAATTCAAAAACGTATTCTGTAAACTCGCATTCAAGGTGAACCGATTTTCTTCAAATTTGGAATTCTATCAATTCTTCCAATGTGTATTAAATATATATGGGTGGTAAAACCATATATTACACTGAAGTGGTACTTTAGAGGGAAGCATAACGCTACTGTTCCCTCAGATCCCCCCCAAAAGTGCATTTTCCTGGGAAAATGTTCCAAATAAAAGTGATAGCTATTTCTGAATGTAGATTTATGTTTTTATTTTTGCGTAAATGGGACCTACCAACGATCTATTGTGCTACGTCACTCGGCTGCCGTAGGCTAGCCCACAGCACCCTATCAGATATCATGGGCGAACAACATCTAGAGCACCTCCATCGGGTTAAGATCCCTAAGGAATCCTATTACCCTGGCGAGCTCTAGGGAAGATATATTTCCCTTCTCCTTTTGGTAACTACCCAGGTTATATGTGTGTAGATAGTATACGAAGTTTAAAGAAAATCGGTGGAGCCATATGCCAGAAAATCACAGTAAAGTCGCAATTCGGATTGATGGATTTTGAATATGAAATATTCGTGTCAGATGGGATGGTGGTAGTATGTAAACAGAATATACCAAGTTTTTTAAATATTCTGTTAACACACACACACACACACACACACACACACATATTCAGACCATTCGCTAAAAACATTGTTTTCATATACATGGGACCACGAAACTTGTATTCTCCATGAAAACTCACGTATTCTTCGGAAATCTGGCTCCTCTTCCTAGGGGGAAGAGAAAGTAAAAATAAATTGAATAAAGCTGCAGTTTTGGTTTAGCGAATTTTGACCGAATCTTGGTGTCAGATACGATGAAAGCACCTTAAACAGAATATCAAGTTTGAGCTTCCTATAATATTTTCTTCTTCTTTATTGGCGATATTTGCTTCCAGAGGAAGTAATAAAAAAGACGATAGAATTGTCCCAGAAATACTTCCATCAACATATACTAGTTTTCTTTTTCAGATAGCTCTTGATCGTTTTTTTTTCTTCGCATAGTTAAACTAGAAGTTTTTCCACCTTAAGGAAAAAAGCTATTTGTTTTTGGAGAATTTTCTCTGTCTGTTAAAGTTTTCTTCAGGTATATTGTTTTGGCACCTTTAGTTTTTTCCATTTTTTTTTGCCGCCCCGTCATCCTAGGATGGATTTATTTTGTGGGAAACAAAAGTGGAAAAATACTCAATTGTTATTTGGGAAGGCAGTGCCTCATTTCTATACATGAGTTTTTCTTGGCTGGCTTGTTAGAGCTTGTTATAGTGAGCAACCAGCGAGCTCTATAGGCCACTATCGTAGTCTTCTATATTTCCATCGACCAATTTTTTATTATATATATATTATTCTGTTCACCACCCCGTTCCACAGAGGTACCTTTTCATTGACCACTTTGGCCATATTTTCTCCAGAAGAATCACTTAGTATTACCTACTAGATATATATATATATATATATATACATTTTTTTTTTTGCCACAGGAAAATAAACTTGGACCCCCCCCCTTATCTGTTTTCCCAAAAGAATAAGTTTTGCTCCTATATTTGCCTCCATGATTGTAATCACGAATGGAATTTATGGCGTAACTTGCAATAAACATAATTTGTCCAATAACCTCTTGTGCTACTTAATATAATCGTTATTCAAACAAAATCTTCTATCCTTTGAATGAAAATAAGAAAAAAATCTGGTATTGTAAAACACTCACACGACTTTCTCTACAGTTGTGTATGAAATGACCAATTGTCTTCTTGAAACATTTTTCCGGGAAAATTCATTTAAGAGGAGTTGTGAGAGGAAGGGGAGTCATGTTTTTCCACTGACAAGTGTTATTTCAGTTTATTATATTATTCTATTATCATAATGTGATTCCAAAATTCGGAGTTGGAAAAAAATTGGTTCAGCAGAAGTACAACTTTAAGGAACAGTTTTTTTTTCCACTTATTTGTGCTCTTCTCTATAAAAACACAAACGGGTTTCATAAATACATCTTTTTATATATGCAGAGACCTATCACTTTTGTTTGAAATTTTCTCCGAGAAAATTTATTGAGGGGGTTTTAAGGGGAGAAGGGTTCTGCTTTCCTAAAAAAAGTCGTTTTATAAAATGCAGATTTCCCTTTCATATAAATTGAAGGCAACTCTAAACATTCAATAAGAATTTTATCTTTGAAGATATTAGTCAATATTATAACTATGTAATAGTGATAAGAGAACGTCGTGTAAATGGTTCAGAACAGATTTTTTTTTTGTATCAATGAATAACAAAACATATATCCAGGCAGAAAACTCAGTTTCCGAAATATGGTATGTGGTGTAAGTAGTTCACCTTACAGCAGTAGTAGTAATTAAAAATTACTCCGTATGCTGTGATATTTTGATATGTCTTTCTCTTGTTGCAATTTATATCGATAATAATCGATATTGTAATTTAAGGATTTAATGGAATTTGTTCAACTCTGGTTTCTTTTTTCCTTTTTTTTTTTTTTTAATAGCACGCTAAACTGAACCAATCAATTAAATCAAAAGTTCTACTTGACTGATTCTAACCAGAATTTTCATGACGGAAACATCTTAGTTAGGTAGCGGTTAGATGGTGAACTTCTGCCGGTATATAAACTGTTGGCCTTGACTGATTGGAATCCGTGTCAGAATCAATATCCATCGGTAATAAGTTGTTCAAAAGAACCAAAGCCTTAATATTCCTGATGGCGACAATTGGCCAACTCTATTGACAATAGATTTGATGAGCAAATCATTTTTATTTTCAGAAGACCTCCTTCACAGACTGTGCATCATATACTTCTGTAAGAATCTGCTGTGAAACACTCACACCACTTTCAGAACCACTGCCGTTTACAGAATTCAAATTGACAAATATTCTTCAAACTTATAATATTTACTAAATGTGTATTTGTCTTCAATTTTATATCAGTGGAAGAATCTAAATTTAATCACGTGACTTGTTTGACGAAAACATAACTTCCCCCACTCCCTTAAACTTCTTTAAATGAACTTTGTCGGAAAAAAGTTTCATAACAGAGATCAAACAAAATTTATAGGCTCCCGTATTCATGGTTAGTAGAGCAAATTTTAAGACATTTCTCGGCTTTCTTATGGAGAAAAAACAACATAACTGATCAAACTGTTCAGTAAAAACCACTTCCGGTCAGCATCACCAAATTCTTCTTTCCAACAATTACACGTCTGCAGAGAATGAACTTCATCCAGCTATCATATGAGATGACTCAGGTGTTGAATGGGCACAGAAGGTTTAGGAGCTATTTACACCGTTTCAAAATATTGGGTGATTAATCCACTAAAATGTCCACTAAAATCAATTCAAGATGTTATATATATAATATTACACTGACCACTGCTTGATGCTATCAGAGCTCCATTAGTTCAGACAGTTTTACTTCAGTCCGGCGGCTGCCTCCATATCATCTTCACCAACTACTAAATTCAAAATATTATGACCATTATTCAAAATTCATTAATTCTAAAAACTCGGATAATTTAGTGACTTAAGATTTTCTGCCTCTTTTGGTGTTTTGTACGATTTACCATCTTGCTTTGTTTTCTTGGAGTTCCTGTTACATTGTTGAGTTGTTTTGTTTGTTCTACGTTTAATAGCAGTTCAAACTTGATTTATTTTGTGGCATGAAAATTAATTCATGAGAAATTGAAGACGAAGATGAATTCCTTTGAGAAATTTTTGTAGTTTTTTTTTTGCGAAGGGACCTATTGCACTGCGGTCTGTTGGCCTACAGCACCCCTTCAAATGCTATAGGCGAACATCTCGCCTGCACCTACCTCCACCAGGTTAGATCTCTAAGGAATCTTAATATCCTGGAATGCTCTAGGGAGGGTATGTTCCCCTCCTCCTCCTGGTAACTGCCCAGGTTCCTATCTGAATGGCAGCATCGCAGTCCGTTAGGAGATGTATTGGCGTTCCGTCCATCTCGCCATAGAATCTGCACATGCTGTCACTCTCCAAGCCCTGGTATCCTCTGAGTTTACTATGCCCCGCGAGAAAACTCGTAAGAATGCGGAGCTTATTCTTACTAAGGACGATGCATGCTTCCGACTTCCCTGGGTTATAATTTCTCAATTTTCTTTGCCTGCCTCAGACCTGGGAGACCTCCAGGTTCCAGTTGAGACCTCCTTACTCTCTCCCATTTTTGTGGATGTTTAATATCAGTTTTATTTTGTGTCACTAGTACAAACGGCCAAATACAAAATAGCGGACTTACACTAGTTTGCATTTCCTCTTAATTCTCTTTTGCCTTCTTTTTCAATAATGCAATGAAAATTCTGAGATTTTATTTTTTTGGGTTCATATTAACTGTTAAGCATTTTTGTATAAAAAATGTTTATTGCACAATTTGATAATTTATAAAATATCTACGAAGAGAAAATTAGTAAAAACATTCTAAACTAGCTTTTTCATAGAAATAATTAGCTATAAATAATTAGCCAATCATGTTGAAGTAAAGTATGAAATGTGGGTGTAGTCAACATGACAATTCTAAATTCTGATTGGCCTCACATACACCCACATTTCACAACTTGTTTTCTGCACTGTGATTGGATAATTATTTATAGCTAATAATTTCTTTGAAAAAACTAGTTTAACATTTTTTTACTAATTTTTCCTTCGTAGGTATTTTATAAATTATCAAATCGTGCAATAAATTTGCAAAAGTCAAGTCATTTCCAACACAATATTTATTGCCTTATACAATTAATGCGAGCTATAAAGAAAAAATTTCGAATTTTCATTCATTATAGAAAAAGAAGGAAGAGCATTAGGCGGAAATCCAAATCAATGTAAGTCCGCCATTTTGTGTTCGGCAGTTTTTACTAATGGAATAATATATATATATATTAATTTGAGGAGTGTCAACATCTGTAATCATTGGCGCCCGGAGTCTTCTCAGTGCACTGCCGGCCTCCGGACAGTGTTCTCTCGTTACAGAAAAGACAACACTGTCCATCACCAAACAATAAGTTGTAGAGGCTCCTAGGAAGAAAAAATATAAGGGCAACACAGCTGGTCCTCCGCGTGGGAGTCCACTACGCTAACCCCTCCCCACTTAGCTATTCCCTTTCCTCAAAATAAATTGACGGTAAACATCCACAAAAATTTCTCCCAAGAATTCAGTTTCACTCATTAAAAAGCTTTTCTTAGACTCGGAGTTTTTAGCTACTCATTATATTTTCCTTAATTTTTAGTGTTTGACGCTCCTCCACACAGTAAGTAAGAAAGAATATTATAAAGATGGAAATCTACGTATGTGATAATTCGATTAAAATCTAGTTTCTCGTGACAACATAAAAAAAATCTGGTTTGAAACACTCACACGAGTTTCTCTTACAGCGAAATGGCAAATTTGCTTCGCCTTACAATTCTTAATAGTGTTTAAACCCTCGCATTTTTATGGAGAAAATCACAGAAAACTTAAAACCCTAGTCGGCATTTCCGCTCAACCGATTTTCTTCAAACTGCGAATTTTAGCAGCTTATACAATTCTAATTAATATTATTTAGTTGACAGAATTGTATAGTACACTGTTAAACCAAAATAGCACTTTAAAGGAAACCATAACCCCAATTCTCTCCCAAAAGTTCCTTTAAATGAATTTTCCCGTGGAAATGTTTCAAATAAAACCATGTACCACCATGTGAAACCATGTAAAACCATGTATAGTTGATATACCACGTTTAAAGAAAATCGTTGCCGCCCATTTCCAGAAAATTACAAGAAACTGAAAAAAAAAAAATTCAGTAAAGTGGCGCTTTTGGTTGATGGATTTTGGCAGAGATCTTCATGTCTGATACGGTGGTAGTCACTAAACAGAGTACTAAGTTTGAGTTTCCTGCAATTTTACGTTTTTTTCACACTCATCACACACACACACACACACACACACACACACACACACACGCACTGGGAAACGTTTCTCAAAAAAACACTTTTTGGAGTCAGGGGATCTCAAAACGTGTATTTCCGGTGAAAACTCAATTTCGAAAATCTGGCACGATCGCAATACTTCCTCTTAAATACTATTATTAGTAAGAGAAAGTAAAAAGGGACAAGTTGTTGCGGAGAAACATTCTCAGATACTATTATCCAGCTGTTTGATATTCACTATCCTAATTAACTATCTATATTTTCTTGGATAATTTATTAGATTGTTAAACCTATTAATTGTGTCTGTTTATTGAGGTTTCATTAGACCGTTCTAGACAATCTTTGTCTCTTAAATTCCTTCTCCTTTCACAATAAAACAATCCATTATTAGAACGATGATTTCAGTTTATTAATTAAATTCATTAAACCAGTAATTGTATTAATTTATGAATATAATATACTGCACTTGGAATATATTAAAATATCTGCTGTGAAACATTCACACGACTTTCTCTCACTCCAAAAAAAAGTTCTTTAAATTGCAGTGTTTACATACGATTAGATGGGCTGGCCATAAAAATGGTGGTTAGGATTTTAATTGTATATCTGTGAAGCTCTGTCAAAATTAAGAAAGATTGTGCAGATTTAATTTTAAACTGACTGTCAGAACACTGATATCCTTTTAAAATCAATTTTTTGCAGAAAAATGCTTCAAATAAAAGTGAAACGTTTAAATCTATGCAGCTAGCATTCCAAGTTTAAAGAAAATCTTTGTAACCGTTTTCGAGAAAATTTCAAAATACTCAAACTTGAAACGTACTTCCATTTCTATTTAAATTTGGAATTCTATCAATGCTTTTAATGTATATTAATATTATATATTAATGACCAAATCCATACATTGTACTGAAGTGGCACTCTAAAGGAAACTATAACGCTCTACTGCTTCCTCAGAATTTCTTGAAACATATCAATTATCGCCGGGAAAATGTTTAAATTAAAATGAAAATTATTTATGTACATTGGATAATTTATGAAGTTTAAACAAAATCGTTGGAGGCGTTTTCGAGGAATTTGCTGAAAACTGATTCATATCAAATGCGGCATGGGTAATATCTAAACGGAATACCAGGAATACCGACGGAATTTGTGAGACATTTCGTTCACACACACTGTTGCATACATACAGACTATTCGCTAAAAATAAATTTTTTATTGACTATTCGCTCAAAATATGTATTTCCGGTGAAAACACACTCTCGAAAATTTGACACGTTTGCAATACTTCCTCTTTCTTACAAGGAGCAAGAGGAAATAAAAATTGGCCGAAAAATTGAATATCTACGTTGAGCGTCCTACGAGTTTTCGTCGTTTTTGTCATCAGCCAAATTAGCAACATTTGCTAAAGAACATTTTTTTTTCTCGTGTTCAGGGGACCGCCAAAACATGTATTTCCGGTGCAAATTTTACTCGATCGCCAGGCTGTCTCTCTTACAGACAACGGTAACAAACACAGTAAAAAAAAAGAAAAGAAATAGACAAAAATAATTATTATTAATTCAAGGTAGAGAGAGAAACAATTTATTTATAAATATTTACAAGTACAAATATAAATAAATGATGCTGCCTTAACTTAGTTAGGTTGCTGAAAACACAGCATACCGATCAATCTTGATAGATATGTAATTATATATCACCGTCAATGGTCCTTAATAATCAATGATCATAAATAAAATCAGTGCAATAACAGGTTCCTTGCTGATAAAAACAGATTAAAATAGCAATGAATAAACACTTTGTCGGTTACATGATTAACAAAAATATCACAAAACAAAAAAGATAGAACATGTGTTTGTACATATCCATGTCCAATAAAAGTATGACTAGTTCGTCTTCGCCCATAAAAACTACAAAAACACATCCAGACAAATAGGGTAGTCAATATCTCTTGGAAGGTAGAGTATCTTTTTTTCTAATTGAAAAAAAAAAATTTTAAACTTGCTAAAGGCGCCAACATGAAATAGTGGGGATACAAATCATTGTGGTAGGGTTATATTATCATTACAGACTCATCATCAATGGGCCACTTCCATTAAACATAGATTATTAAATCAACCAGCTAATCTTGTCCGTAGCTAAAATATCGCTGTATTACCGAAATGGCCGCTAAAACTTTTTTTTTTCTTATTCGATAGTAAATGACATAATAGATTTATTAAACGTCCCAGATTACATAAAATCCCCTCAAACCAATAGTTCCAGAACAATGTTTCTGATAAAAGTGTTAGGTTTGTAATTTGTCCAGTTGATAATACTAGTGTAAGAGAACACGTGGTTCACACCGATCCGAGAAAATCACAAAAAAAAACGCCTGAAAAACTTATTCTGAGATTGCATTTCCGCTTTACAATTTTTTTTTTTATTTGAAGTGTTAAATGAGCAGCTGCTGCTAGTCTTTCTTTCATATTATATAGGTGAGAATCAAACTGGAAGTGGTGGTACTTTATATATTTGTTGTGGTGGTTCGCAAGACAAATTCGCCACATTCACATATATTGGAAGCCACACGTACAAACTCACAAATTTTTTCAAAAAACTCGCATTAAGACATCCTTCCGGACAAACAGCAAATTAAGCAAAAAACTCCGCACTCGTACCGAGTTCACTGACGTGTATGACAGCAGTGGGGTCTACGAGTTGAAGTGCCTGGACTGTGACAACATTTACGTGGGGCAGACCGGCAGAAAAATCAAGGAACGATTTACCGAACACATCAGATCATACAAATACAACAAAGTTGACTCAAATTACGCCAATCACCTAAAAACTAACAAACACAAACCCGATGACATAACGACCACGATGAAACTAATACACTCTGGCCACAAAGGACGACGACTTGACATAGTAGAACAACTCGAAATATATAAGCGAAAAACACAAAACTTAATAAATGAACAGACAAAATTTGCTAGTGAACCATTATTCAGAACACTCTTCCCACAATAGCAACAGAAACACAATTACACACGCAACAAATAGTTCTTAAATAGATTTTAAGGTTAGGTTTAGTTTTAAATCTACTATGTACATATAACTTTACTAGTTTAGATATATATATATTTAAAAAAAAAATTGCGTATTTGGATGATGTATGTGAGTGATGATGTGACATGGTTTGTGGGATGCATAATAAAAAACTTAATTATATAAGAAAACATAATTAGGTATACATGCTTGCGAGGATGTGAGGGTTGCGTGAAAAAGTGAAAGAATGACTGGAATTTCTTAATTCTTTGGAACTGGAAAACTTAACTTAATTATATAAAAAATCGTTCAGTTTTAAACGAATGAATGAATTTTAAAATGTTAGTTTAATCGTTGTTTAATTTTATTTAGATTTATTTTGTGTATCTTATTTTTTATTTTTTGTATATTCTTAATATTTTGGTTAGTTAATTGTGAAGTAAGTCTCCCTCCAACAACAGAGTTTAAAGATTAGACCCCCGCGTCCACTGTAAGAAAAGAATTTGCCCTTTAACAACCCAAACACGTGTTTTCCCGCCCATCTGGCCACATCCCTTTACCTAGTTTAAGAGTTTAGTATTTTTAAAAATACACCTCAGTTAGTGTGAAACTAAGTCTCTGTACGAGTCTGCGTTGGCACACTGTCTGAAAAACGCATCCTGAAGATGGGCGAAGCCCGAAACCGGTCGATGACCACAAAATGAAGCAGGCTACCACGGAAAATGTCTCTGGTACTTTATATACTTTGAATTACTGAAATGGTATTGTATAGGTATTTTTTCTGTGAAGTCGTACCTTCGGTTGATGGATTTTGACCGAAAACTTTGTGCTAGACGGTTCCTAAACGAAATAACAAAATCTGAACTTCCTGCGATTTTTCGGTTTTTAAATATTTTGTTCTCTCCCTCTCTCTCTCACCCACTCTCTCTCTCACCCACTCTCTCTCTCACCCACTCTCTCTTCTCACACACTCTCTCTCTCTCTCACCCACTCTCTCTCTCCCTCACACACACACACACATATTAGTATATATATAGAGAGAGAGAGAGAAAGAGAGAGTGTGTGTGAGAGAGAGACTACGCTCGCTAAAAGCATTTTTTTTGCCTCTAGAAACTTTAAAAAAAGGATTTGCGGTGTTAACTTAATTCCGAAAATTAAAGCAATCTAATACTTACTCTTACCAGGAGTAAGAGAAAGTAAATACTATTGCTAATTCCTTAATTTGACTAATTTATTTGTAAAATAAGAGAAAGTAAAATATAAAAACAAACTCTCAATCTCATTGAATCGGACATAATCTCAAAACTTGGAATGAATTTCCCAGTGAAAACTCATTATGGGAAGTCGGCCATGGAAAGCAGTGCACTTTCTCTTATGACGAAATCAGGGTGAATATAATATATAAAATTAGAATTTCTCATATTTCTTCTATATTACAGGTTTTATTGAACCGTGATCAATAATTTAACCGTGTAATTTTTAAACAGCTGATTTAACGTGAAAGACGAGCTGTCAGGGTTGTCATATGACGTTGGCAGTTTAGTTTATTTATTTCCTCTTTTTTCCTTTTTTTTGTATAAAACATTTTTATTTTTATAAACTTCAGAAATATAATCCATTCATCTTTTAATAAATCCTTGTTCCTTGTTCCTTATAAGTAATCTCAAATTTTCGTTGTCAAGTTTTCACCGGAAATACACGTTTCGAGGTCCAAAAAAGTGGTTGATAGAAAATGGTCTATGTGTGAGTATATGTGTATCTGAATAGCATAACTCAAAAAAGAAATATTGCAGAAAGTTCAAACTTGATATCCTTCTGTTTAGGTATAACCATGCGTTCCGACAGTAAGTTGTCGTGAAGGGCCAAAACTTAACCAGGCGGCGATTTGTATTGGGGGGCGTTTAGTTCTGGCCTTCGCTACCTGGGTGCGCTACCAACTGTAGCTTCCCAGTTTTTCTCACGATGCTGGGTCAACACCGAGCTTGCTCTCACGGCAATCGAATGCCGAACTAAAGGCGAGTGCGTTAGCTATTATACCAACGCGTGACCACACTCCAATACAATAGATGGTATAATACCACTTATATAATATTAGTATACCTTAAAAGCATTGCTAGAATTCCAAATTTGAAGAAAAACGGTTAAGCAGGAAATGCGACTTACATAAAAGGCTTTTTCAGTTTTTGTAATTCACTGGGCAACGTCTATAACGATTTCCTGCAAACTTGGTGTAAACTGCATAAATGTATCTTTTATTTGAAACATTTTTCCCTCAAGAAAATGATTTTAGATAGTTGCACAGAATTTGTGGCGGGAAATTTCAAATGTTTCATGCAGTTGGTCCGCTGTTTTTGGTGCGCTCTACTGGCCCACAATACAATCAGTTTTCTACCTGCCAAGATTAGTGTATAGGTACTTTTGCCCCCTCCACCACTACCTTTGTATTAGGACAAATATCATTTTATATAATATAATTGTATTAACAGGAGTAAGAGAAAGTTGTGAGTGTTTCACTACAGTTATTGTTCCTATTCTGGGAACTGTGAAACATGTCTGTCTGGTGATAATTCGATTTTGAAAATCTATGAGTATCCCCCAGCTCACACTATACCTTAAGCATATCTCATAGTAACTGTAATCCTGAGAAAGGAGCTGTTTAATTAAAATGTGGTTTTCTACATTTCTCAGTTATTTAAAGGGAGAGAGAATCTGAATAGCTCCCTGCCGCATTTGGAGTAAATAGAATTTCTTAAAATTAATGTCTGTCTCACTGGATCTCGACAAGATATCCAATATCCGTTACGATTCTATTACGTCATTGTTACCCATTTCTTTGTTCCATAATGACCTTCTTAGGTTGACTTTATTATCTTTGTTTAGAACCAGTAAATATTTGTAGTAGATAACTTTATTACTTTATTATAATATAAATAGTTAAACTACACAAATATGATATCAGTATTTCTAATTCTCTAACCTATATGTATACATATCTATTTAGTGTTTGTCGTATGTTTTATTTACCAGCTGATTTATTAATGTAATGTTTATTTAGTTAGAGAGACACACAAGAGATCGCGCTATGTTCACACGCTCTAACTAGTTATCTCCATTAGTTATCTAGTATGCCTGTGCTTATAATGGATCTATCTTTATGGATTTATGGTTTAAAAGCTTTTAACTTTCTCTTATTCCAAAGATATAAACTAATTGTTGCACGCAGGTATGTCATGATTTTGAGAACGAACATGTTATTACTTTCTCTTACTGCTGGGTACCCTAATTTACCATATACCCATACAATTCCCTCGCCTTGTTATTTATTGCGATCCAGTCAGATTGCTGGACGTTGTGTTTTCATCGTCCGGCAAAATAATCTTAGTAAAGTAAAGTAGAAGTTCTTAAATTAACTTTGTTTTACCATTTTAATATCAGTTTAACAATAAATTAAATAATAGAAAATATAAAATGATTTTGCTTAACTTTAATCTGTTGTTGTTGGTTTTGTATTTCCCACTATGTGCGGAGAAACCAATATTTACCTCCCCCCCCCACTGAATAATGAGTAATAATCCCATATTTGAAGAAACTTTGCTTAGACTTATTTTGTGTTTGCAGCCTGTTTCTAACTGATGGGTAATAAAAATGCGCAGACTTTGCCGTAATATCCGGGTTGCAAGTTTAGTGATAATTTTCAAAAAAAACAGGGTTATTTTATGCAGCATTAGTTACTGGTTCTGCTTACTTATCTCCATAAACCACATCTGTTAATGACGAACCCAGAGATAGTAAACTTATAAGGCTATTCAACCTCCCCCCCACCCACGTGATCCTCACGTGCACTATTAAAGTTTCACTACCTTGGATTTATACAACTTGTTTATCTAAGTAAGATATAGTATAATGGGTTATCAGTTCTGGTAGATAGTTTTAGGATGTATAGTTAAGTTAATGTTAACCATCATCCCTTATGACATTACTATTAAAAAAACTTAGCTAAGTGTACGCGGAAGGATGATAAACAAATGGCTGCCCTGGTAACGTACTTTTATCGTGGACTGTACCCAGTAAAATATAAAACACACACACAAAACACATACTACTGTCGTGTACTGTACTTGAAAATCCCTCGCCTCGTTATGTTGGCCAACATCACTTTCAGAGTGCTGCCAGTCTGTATTAGCGCACGCTAATACGAGGGCTACGATTCATCCCTGCCTGATCGTGCGGGGAGGGGGCGCCCTCCGGGTTAAGCACTTTCAGCCCAAATTTGCTCCACGTTATTGTTGTTCCACGTCATATACATGTCGTCATTCAATTTATATAGGTAAACATATACGATTTTAATGATGGATTTTTCTTGTTTACCAAACAAAACGTCTGGTGTGAAGCATTCACACCACTTTCTCCAAATAATAAAATTTAATCGAGAAATTTTCTATAAAATTGTAACGTTACAATGTTCGGTTGAGTTGGCCATAAAAATAGTGGTGGGGAGCGTCCTGGTGTGGAGCGCATCCATGTTCGAAACCCAGAGACTTGTGCAAATTTAAATTTAAACTAATTGACGCTCTCCAAAATAATTTGTTTCACAAAAATGTTTCAGATCGAAGTGATACGTTTCTGTCTGTGCGACAAGTATACCGAGTTTAAACAAAATCATTGTAACCGTTTTCCGAGAAAATTCCAAAAAACTCAGAAACTGATTGTGTAAACTCGCATTTCCGGTTAACCTCTTTTCATCAAATGTAGAATTACAGCAATCCTTCTAATGTGCATTAATATTAATTATGTAGGTGGTAAAACCAGGTATTATACTGAAGTGATACTTTGAGGACAGCATGACGCTCCTGTTACCCCTCCCTACACCCCTACACCCAAAAAAAATAAATTTTCCCGGGAAAATGTTTCAAATAGAAATGGCGTCCACCAGGTGTGTAGGTAGTATACAAAGTTTCAAGCAAATCGTCGGAGCCATTCTCGAAAAAATCACGAAAAACTAAAAAAAAATAAAAAATCCGTAATCAGAGACATTTTCCGTGGTAGCCTGCTTCATTTTGTGGTCATCGACCGGTTTCGGGCGTTCGCCCATCTTCAGGATGCGTTTTTCAGACAGTGTGACAACACAGACTTGTACAGAGCAAACTTAGTTTCACAAGTCACACTGTCTGAAAAACGCATCCTGAAGATGGGCGAACGCCCGAAACCGGTCGATGGCCGACCACAAAATGAAGCAGGCTACCACGGAAAATGTCTCTCTGATGCTTTCCAGCTCTGCGGAACCAATCACCACAACAAAAATCCGTAAAGTCGCACTTTCAGTCTGATGCGGTGGTAGTAGTGCCTGTGTTTCATCTGTTTATGTCTTTCATTTGTTCTTACATTTTCATTTTGACAATCTTCCATCCAGGGGTTGGGCGTCGAAGGCGCCAAGGGGCGGGGCCCACCTAGTATATATATATAAAATGTAAACAGTTCTTAGTATAAATCAGCAATGTAAACATGAGTTAACAACCTGGCTTGTATTGCATTGTATTATGGCTTGTTCTACGTTGAAACTAGGTGAACTTAGTTTGAACTTAGGAAACAAATCCAAAGTTGAAGATGTGTTTGTTTGCTAAGTAATGTTGGAGGAAGATGTAATATGTAAGTTGTTTTGTGTGTGTGGGTGAGTGTGAATGTGTGTGTTGTGTATGTGTGTTGAAAATCATACTGCAGAGTCTGAATGTTGCTTAGTAAATGAGATAGCAAGGTGTGTGTGTGTTTGTGTGTGTGTTTGTGTATGTGTACAGACAACCCACTATAGACTTGTGTATTGAACGCAACGGGCTCAATGTTGTAGCTGAATCGACTAAATTTACAATCTCAATAGATCTCGCAAGTTACCACGGCCTGGCTGACCAGATCTACTACATATCACTCTAAAGCAATTCAGTACATTCCTGGTGCCGCTAATAACATTATACATACATATCTCCAGGATTTCTCTTTCACCTCATTCTAATGATTTATTAGTCGACCGGATTAGTTTTTACTTTCTCTTACTGCTAATAAGAGGAAATATGGCGATCATTCAAATTTTAGAAATTCAGTTTTCACCAGAACTAAATATTTGAGGGCCCCTGAGTAAAAAAAAAAATGTTTTTAGCGGCTAGAGTGCGTGCATTGCATCTGACACGAAGGTTTCGGGCAAAATCCATCAACCGAAAGTGAGATTGAACGGATTTTTTAGTTTGTCTGCTATTTCCTCGAAAACGGTTCCAACGGTTTTTCTTTAAACTTCGTATATTAACTATGCACATAGGGGAGGGATTAGCTCAGTGGTAGTGCGCTGGACTAACAATACGGCGGTCCCGGGTTCGAGTCCAGCTGCTGCCCTTAGATTTTTTTCTTCCTAGGAACGTCTTACAGCTCACTGTCCGGTGATGGGCCGTGTTGTCTGTAACGAGAGAACACTGTCCGGAGGCCGGCAGTGCACTGAGAAGGCTCCGAAGTTTGGGGTAGCCATTTGGTCCCAGAAGGGCTTTGGATAGCATAGGGCTTGCTCCCTCCCCACCGAGAATAGAAAAAAAAATATGCAAATAAATAAATACATATCACTTTTATTTGAAACATTTTCGGTTTTCGTGTCTTTTGAAATATTCTCGAAAACGATTTAGGCTAGGTTAGGAGAGATTAGAAACTTGGAATGCTAAATGAACAGATACAAACCGATCACTTTTATTGACATATTTTTCCAAACAAATTGATTTTAGAAACTTCTACGATATTTGTGGCGTTTAATTTCAAGTGCTATTATCGCTCTTTCTGAACTACAAACTTTCGCTTTTAATTGAAACGTTTGTCTGAAAAAATTGATTTTAGAGGGGTCTGTCAATTAGTTTAAATTTGAATTTGCGCAAGCTTTCTTGATTTTGACATTGAGCTGTCCACATAAAGACCACGTCGTTGTTGTACAAATAAAATCCCCACCACCATGTTTATAGCCAGCCCTACTAAATATTGTAACGTTGCATTTTTGAAGAAAATTTCTTGATTGAATTGTATTAATTGGAGTAAGAGAAAGTTGCCGTGGGTGTGTCACGCCAGATTTGTTTAATTGTGATCTTATCTGAAAAATGGAAGTACCCTGAATATTAAGTTTTAAAGAACTTGTTGGGTGGTATTCTGCTAAAAGTGGTGCACTCTACTACCCAAAGATGGAACAAGTGGCGACAAGTGCAGCGCTCTGTAATCAAAAGTGGAAGACTTATTTTATAAAATAAATTAACTGCTGCTTTTTTCCATGCATCTGGATCTAGATTTGTATCTGGTTCTAAACGAAACTTAAACGGAGTTATTCACATTTTTTGTGCAATTGTACATTTTGTGCTTCTTTCTATTAATTTTACAATAAACGAAAAGTGAAGCTTATTTCACTCTCCCTTGTTCGTTACACTTGTTAATATGCTAAAAGTATAGGAAGCTGTGGGCGAAGCGCTAACCAGTGAAATTATGTTTACGCAATGTCTTTGTAATAACGCACAGGTTAGGATGATCCCTGGCCTCTGAAGGTAAGAAATAATTTCTTCGTTTTTCATTTCACCGCCACATTGCCAAGTAATTTTTATTGCTCTCTCCATCACTCTCTCTCTCTCTCTCATTTTCCAACATCTTCTTATTTCATATCATGAAGGCTGTTGCAGTTCACATACCACCCGGTTGCTATATTCTTGCACGTACATTATCTTCTTTTTTCCCCTCTATGTTTGCACTTTATATGTAAATACATACATGACTTTATATAAATGCGCGCGCAACTACACAGAACTGGGAGTATAGAGTTGGAAAATGTCTTTAGTAAGAGCCAAATACTTATTTTTATTTCTGTGCGAGTAATAAGAAAAAAGGAACCTTCTCTCATATAACCTTCTCTAGTATGTAGGTTATATAAGAGAAGGTTTCTCATTTGTATTTGATTGCATTTATTCCTCTGTATGAGAGGATCTCTCTCACATGCACATACGCACACATACACGTAAAATAATTTCATCTCCTTTTAATTTCGGATGTGTACGTACGTAGATGTATGAGTTGATATGACGACTGAAAGAAAGTGTATCATATAAGATTTTTCACATTTTTATTTCATCATACCTCTTACCGCAACCATTATCATTTTTTATCCCCACTACTATCATTTTTGGCACGTAATCACAGTTTTATAGATATCAGAATAAGTTCTGTACGTCTAATTCTATTATTAAACGAAAATACGTTTTCTGGAGAATACTTGTAAAGAAGAAAAATAACACTTAATTTTTGGAAATTAGAGGACTGCTTCAAGACGAAAAAAACTTGAAAAAATTGAATTCATGTGCAAAAAGTATGTTAGAAATATCGTAAGTGCATAATGACAAGTTTATATCATTTTCATTACATTCTAGTATTGTAATTGTGTCAAATTTCATATATCGAGTATTTTACCAGAAATGCATGTTTTGAGACCGAAAAAATGGTTTTTAGAAATAGTTTATATATATATGTGAACAGCATAGCTCAAAAACGAAAAATTACAGAATGTTCAAACTTGACATTCCGTTCAGCTATCACCATAGAGTCCGATAGGAATTTAGCTGTCAACATTGTTCAAGTATCTGATTGGATTTTTTCAATTTTCTGAGATTTTATCGGATAGGTTTTTATTAATCGACCATACACAAAAAACAACTTTGGTTTGAAATATTTCTCTGGATAAATTTATTTAAGATGGTTTTTGGGAGCGGGCGGGTTTATGTGTTTCACTGCAGTGCAACATTAGTTTTTTTATACAATTCTATCATATAAATGATATTAATTAGAATTAAATATGTTGAAAAAATTCCATTGTTTGAAGAAAATCAAATCGGTTGACCGGAAGTGCGTTTTTACTGAAAAATTTCCCGAGTTTTTTTTGTTGCCATTTTCTCTATAAAAACACTGTGGATTTCATTAAATTTGCTGCACTATTACAAATACAGAGAACTGTAACTTTCATTTGCAACTTTGTTCGAGTAAGATTGTTTAAAAAAGTTTTGGGAGGGTAGGGAGAAGTTACGTTTTGCAAAAAAGACATTTTATTAAGTTTTTAGATAATAAATGTTAGGTTTGTTTAAAATTGCTGTATCCTGCTTTAACTAGAAATATCTTGGTGGTCTTCAAGCTTTTCGTGTGATATTTCTTTATCCTCGCTCCCATTCACAGCTTCCTAATTACCATCTATTTCTATTCCCCCTTTTTTTTCGCCTATTCAATCGTTTCCAAAATATTTTTATTTAATTAATCCTCTTCTCCTTCTACGGGCTAAGCAGATGTTGTAATATCTAATTAGAGAGAATTCCTTACAAAATAGTAAAAGTTGCAATTGTAGATTTGTGATTTTGGTGCGAATGAAATTTCGTTTTTCTATTCTTTGAATTTGTATGGTTGGTGTCAGGAGAAATCACAACACATTACGTGAAGAGAGAGGATAGCCTAAAGTTGAAAGCTTCACCCAAAAAGTTACAAAAATTCCATTGTAACATATCTTTTCAGTATGTTTCAAAGAAAAGTCGGTAGCGATTTGTGACGAAATTTTCCATGTTTGCTGGCGGTACGTAAACGTTATATCAAGCCACAGCTTTCTGATTATTTCGTTTTTGAGGTAATTTATGCATACACATAGACCATATGCCGAATATTTTTTTTATATTCAGAGGAGGCTCGAAATATGTATTTTCCTGCAAGTACTCAGTTTCGAAAATTTGAAATGGTTTTTATTAGTTTTAGCGGAAATTTTACAAAATAATTGGTAATATATTACGGGAGAAAATATTCCGCTTGTGGTTTTGTTTACTCACTCTTACTCTCAATAAGAGCGAGTAAGCAATCGAGCCAGATTTTCGAAATTGAGTTTTCACCCCAAATACATGTTTTGAGGTCCCCTGAATACGAGAAAAATGTTTTTAGCGAATTGCTTGTAGATGTGTGTTAACAGAATATCTCAAAAACGAAAAGTCACAAGAAACTCAAACTTACGAACACCGCATCAGACGCGAAGATTTCGGGCAAATCCATTATCCGGAAGTGCAACTAAATGTTGCTTTTGTTTTCAGTTTTGGTTATTTTCTCAAAAACAGCTGTAACGAATTTGTTTAAACTTGGAATGCTCACTACTCAGATAAAAACATTTCACTTTTATTTGAAACATTTTTCTGGAGAAATATATTTTAGAGGGTTATTATTGGTGGTCTGTCTGTCAGTCAGTTTAAATTTAAATTTGCACCAGCTTTCTTGGTTTTGACATAGAGTGCTCCACATAATGCCGGTCAGGTACCCAAATAGAAGTCCCACCACCATTTTTATGGCCAGCCTATTTAAACATTGTAACGGTGTAATTTTAAAGAAAATTTCCGCATTAAGTTGTATGAGAAAGTCGTGTTAGTGTGATTCACACCAGATTTCTTTATCTTTAAATCATTAATACGATTATTTTATCTGTCTGAAGCTTATGAGAAGCTAAAGGTGATATTTGGAATACTGTCACTCTCTGGCTGTAGAGATGGGGTATTTAGGTAAAAGTGGAGGGGAATAAACCTAGGATGCTGGGATTAAAGACATTGTTACTAGGTCAAAGCTCGAAGTTCTAAGTAATCGGCTTATTGGAAACAAAATGGATGCAAAATGATTTTTTTTTTTCTGTTAGTTATATCGATGGATAGTTATATCCATCCCCTAGCGTACAGCATAGAACTGTGGCAGAATAAGGCACAAAACAAAGTACCTTTCTTGGCAACCATTATTTTTGTATTGAATAATAATAATAAAAAAACACGAGGTGGGATATTGATTTGTTGCAAGCTCCTGGTTGGTTGTTATGTCGATATAAGGGAAGCGTACCTTCTTTTTGTTGCCTTCAAACAATTGTACATAGTTTTATTTAATACAAATAAAATAGTTGAACTTAATAGTTGTACAAAAATAGATTTCCATGAATGTACATTTTGCTACAATGTCAGCTAATTATTATAAACAGCTAGTTCCTCTTGGCTTGTTTAACTCAAAACAATATTTTTCTAACTCAGAGGACCTCGTGACGTATTTCCGGTGAATAGTAGATGAAAATTTGATACGATCGCAATACTTCCTCTTACTAGGGTGTCAGAGAAATTAATATCTGTTATGGAAACACTTGCATGATTTTTCTCTCACTGCAAATTTTACATTATATTGTGAACTCTAAGCAATCCGCCTTTGCCCACACCCAACGGAAACATGAATTGGCTGTTTAAATCCTAACGTCATACGGATTCCGCTAAACCCGCCAAAAATCTACTTTTTCTGGGGAAATCACTGTTTCCATAAACAGTGATAGGCGTGTAAGGATGTCGTAAAGTGTGTGCAATTTAAAGTTGGAGCTTTTTTTTAGAAAATTGCGGGAAAAAACATTCATAAAGTCGCACTTCCCTTTTACAGAAACTTTAGTAACGATTGTGCTTGGTGATATCAAATGCAATTTCTTTCTGCGATTTTGTGTGTGTGTGTGGGAGGAGAACATTTTGTCCACACACACACACACACACACACGCGCGCGCACAAAACCATTCACCAAAAATACTTTTTTTCTTTTTGAAACGTTGTAATAGGAATATGGAATTTAGAGGTAGTTCCGGAATAGTTTTCAACACGTCTTATTTTATTACAATGTAGGTTTCCTCCATCCGTATAATATTAAACATTTAGTAAAGGTGCCAACTTTTTAAGAACATTTGTTAATTGCACCTTAGTGAATTGCAGAAAAAGAAAGTTGTGTGAGATTTGTTATTTGTGTTGCAGTTGGACAAATTATGTTTTCCTTTTAGATATTCAATGTAAGAACCTCCCTCTCCCCCTCTCACTTCCTCTCTCTTTGTTCTAACAAATAACAAGCAGCGAACGAACGAGTAGTCTGTTGCCTTGGCAACTATAAACTGAATGCACTCCATACTGAATCAATGCAAGTGTTGTAGTATGTACTTCAGGTCACTGTTGTAAACAAAATAAATAAATAAATAAAAAATAAAAAAAAATTCTGGTCTGAAACACACACACGACTTTCTCTGACTGCGATTTACATAGGTTATAACTGATTAATTCTTAATACTTACTAAGATGTTTAGGTGACTTCAAGAAATATCAATTGGGAGAATCTAAACTATATAAAAACTACTTTTTTTGAGGAAAGCATAACCTTATTCCTTCCTCAAAACCTCCATTAAATGAATTTACTCAGCAAATTAATTCAAACAAAAGTTGATACGTCTCTGTACGTATGGTTGGTAATATTCATTGTTATGTTTATGGAGAAAGTCGCAAAAAATTGTACAGTACAATGCACATCCGGTAAACCAATTTTATTCAAACTAGAAATTTTGGCACATTTCATTGTAAATACTATTATGTAGGTGATGGAACGATATAATCAATTGAAATAGAAAATTCAAAATAAAAACATAACCCCCTGGTCTCCTCCAAAAACCTTCTTAAATGAATTTTCAAAACCCCTCTTAAAAAAACTCCACCAATAAAAGTTGTAGCTCTTTGTACGTGTAGTAAACATTCCAAGTTTAATCCGGGAAAAATTGAAAAAATCCATTCAGTAAACTGTTACATCTGATTGGCTGATTTTGAAAAAAACCTAATTGTCAGGTTTCGTGCTAGCACTTAAACTAAATTGCAGTACGATCTTTTAGGTTTTGCGCGGCCATTTTCATGAAAAACACTTGAATTTTCCGGTTCAATGGTTTGCTACAAACCGACGTTTTGCCCATATTGCAATGAGCCTCTTCAGGGTTGTTACTCCTTGATAGTCAATAATGCAAGCCTAAGAATATCGATCTTTCAGAAAAATTAATTTTATCAGAAAACTGTCTCACTAAAAGTAATGTGGACAATATATGTACAGAGAGTTTTAGAACTTTGAAGTATATCTTTTGAGCCATTTTTTTATTTCAAGAAAATCTGACGGAATTAATAGCGTTGCATTTTTCTATAAAAATATCCTTAAACTCAGTCACATTATCACTGATAGAATATCGATCGGCTCATCCGTTCAACTTATCGCAACTTTGACATTTTGTAAATAATGTGAAAAATAAATTTAAAAAAAAAAGAGTAAGACTGCCATCTAGTTCAATAATACATCACTTTAATTTCTTGTGATCATTCAATGAAACCGTATTCAATTCACAGATCAGAGCGCGTCAAATATTTAAAAAAAAATTAATGAGACCATATTATATAATTTTTGTAAAACAGCTGATTCATTAATTTTTTTTTCTTCACTGAAGAATATAAAATAAATTTAACCCAACTGTACTGAATAAAACTGGGTCATTTTTTTTTACTTTCTCTTGCTCCTAGTGAGAGGCAGTATTGCGATCGTGCCAGGTTTTCGAAATTGTGTTTTCATCGAAAAGCCGTAGGACGATCAAACATGGTATTCTGTTTTGGTACTACCACCACATCAGACACGAAGATTTCGGGCAAATTCCAACAACCGGAAGTACGGCTTATTCACTGTTTTTTCCTCAGTTTTTCGTGATTCGATCCAACTATTTTCTTTAAACTTCGTATACTATCTACACTCACATAAATACCACTCACTTTTATTTGAAACATATTCCCGGGAAAATTGATTTTAGGGGCGTTTGGGGAACAGTAACGGTATGCTTTCCTCTAAAGTAACAATTCTGTATAATACATAATATTAATTCACAATAAAAGCATTGATAGAATTCCAAATTTGAAGAATTGATTAACCTGAAGCGCACTTTTACAGAACAGGTTGTTAGAGTTTTTTTGAATTTTCTCAATAATGGTTACAACGAATTTATTTAAAATTGGAATGCTTGCTTCATTGTTAGAAACGCTTCACTTTTATTTGAAACATTTTTAAATTTAAAAATTTATTTTAGGGGTTATGAGAGGCCTGCCAGTTAAAATTTAAATTTGCATGAGCTTTGTATGTTCTGGCTTAGAGCGGTCCACATAAAAGCTATACAAGTAAAATCCTCACCGCCATTGTTGTGACCAACTAAACACTATAATTTTGCAATTTTAAAGAAAATTTCTTGATTAAATTATATAAATTAGACTGGGAGAAAGTCGTGCGAGTGTTTCATATTAGATTTTTGTTTTTTCTAATTTATTAAGGTGTGGAATGTCTAATGGATGGAATGTCTAATCTCTAATACAGGAGTTTCTCTTAGTTACTGTAAAAGTAAATAATGTGCTCAAAACTTGACATTATGTTTCGCTATCATCACGGGGATCCTCCTCGAAGGTTTTGGTCCAAATTCGTTCGTCATCAGGACGTGCGACTCTATTTTCCAATTTCTCTTTATTTTTTCAATGATTTTTGGTTCAATTTGGCGCTTTTGTTAAATCACGTTGTTTGAAATCTAATATTTTTTAAGGAAAATTGAAACGCTAGATTTTTGTTCACTTTTTCAAGATTTTTCTCGAAAACGATTCAAACGATTTTCGGTAAACTTACATACACCTCACATAAAGGGCCTATCACTTTTGAATGTTTTCCAGTAAAATTGCTTTTTGGCAGGATTCTAGGAGAGATGCAACAAGAAGCTTTTCTATGAAGTGCCATTTCTGTATAATATACTTTTCTCTCATTTTCTATTTGGTTATTAAGTTACATTAAATAGTCAGAAATTTAAATGTTAAGAAAATCGGTTAATTGTATGCGAGGCTTGTTGTGCTCTCTTATTGACACAGCGACCATACAGCAACTTTTTGTGATTATTTTCCCAAAAGAATCCTAAAATGTAAATGAGGTTTTGGGAAGGATATATTATCCTTCTCCCACGCCTAGCAGGTTTATAAACCTTCTCTGAACGATTGTATCGCAGTCCATCAGGACATATATTACAGTTCTATTCCATTTCCCGCTTTTTCAGATACCCTCTGAGTCTACAAATGCTTCATGTACAAACCTGTCACCTGTCAGCATGCTGAGCCTTGCTCAGACTAATGCATACCACAGACCTTTTCCGTTTGCCCAGACAGTCTTAGCCTGCCTCAAGCCTTGGACTTTACAGAATAGGGTTCTGAGTTTGGGGGGGGAGGAGGAATTTTCTGGAAAACAGCTATAACGATTTCCCTATAAACTTGGAATGCTTACTGCACAGATATATGAAGCTATCAATTTTATTTTGTAATATTTTTTTTACGAAACATTGAGACGTGTGTATTAAG